>JANHGN010005894.1:47184-59949 GCA_024605025.1 Megaceryle maxima | reverse complement strand
TTCTTCTGCATATTTACTGTGTATTGAATTCATGATCAAATTGGACAAGCACATTTATATTATATAATTACACTAGAATGATACCGAGCTCTTTTAGCTATAGAATTGTATCTATGTATTGGTCTGCTGCTTAAATGTTTCCCTATTTTTCAGTTAGGCATTTTAATGTGAGCTTGAAAACAAACCAGATAAATGAAACCCAGAGTTCTCCCAACAGAATGAAGTTTCAGGTTACTTTTCCTTCTGATAAAGGCTCAAATTTATGTTCCCAACAAAACGCAATGAGTTGAAAAATGTCCAGGAATCAAAAAATTTTCAGCCTGAAAAAGGAGAAAAAAGAAAAGGGTATTTTACATTTCACATCCTAGAGGTGGGAATGAGGAATAAGTTCAGGGAGAAAAAAAAATCCAGTTCTATTGAGAAGACCATCTGCTTTATATTTGAAGGTTGGGTAGCATAATTTCCCTTTTTCTGAAACACTGCCACATACATTGTCTTGAGTATAAGTGTAGTCGAGTTACATTGGCTAAATGAATAATCTTTCTAACATGTGGAACTAATTTTCTTTCAGTATTTTCCCCTTACTCTTTTTTTCCTCCCTCTTCTCTGGTCCCTTGGAAAAGATGACAAAAAAAAATCTGCCGGTTCTTGATTGCATTTTTGGCAGTTCCTCAGTTTTCCATAGTTTTCTCTCCTTGGAAGTGCCTGAAGTTTTCCAGGGAAACACATTTATAAGAATTCTGCTCTACTTTGGCTGCTTTCAAGCCGTGTCGTTCCTATTTACCATCTCCCCTTCTGAATAAGACTCCTGAAACCACCTCAAAGGCTTTTAGCACAGCCTAGTGATAGTAGATAGGTGATAAATGTGAATTGTGATGTTTTCTACCATCAAAATTTAGATCAAACATGAAAACCAGGTTTTTTTTCTGTGTCCTCTGCATTGCACAAAACATTTTGCTCCAGCACTGGCCACAGACTGGGGAGCAGAGATGGGCCAGCTCAGCGCGTGGTGGAAGACAGTGGTGGCTTGATTTGTAAATAGTGGATTGATAAGCAATCATCATTAAGATAAAAACTGGGAAGACAGATGATGTGTTCCTGCTTAAAACCTCAGATAGTGGGGAATTTTGCACCCGTGGAGGTGTGTTCATGAGCATGCAGCTGCAAGAGCGCACACATTTGCATCTGGAGAGCCAGGAGGTTCTGTGTTCCCTTTGCTTATGGAAAAGCTCAGTCTGATTGTCTCAGCTTTGGTTCAGAATTGATTCCAATCCCCCACCCCCTCCTAATTCCTCCTCACTCCAAGTAATCTTGTGTAAATATTAAGCATAATCATTCAAATGAAGCTGCCAAAGGAGTCACCCAAATGGTGATGTGCTTTAAAAACGCTCCAGCACCACAGATAACTCAGCACAGACCAACTTTGCCAATGAGTGACATGAGAGAGCTTTTCCAGGCAGAATGTCGATGGCAGGAGATGAACTGGGCCAGGACAGCAGAATCACAAGCTGTACTACTCTTTGCATCTCCTCATTTGGTAGTTAAAGATGCTGCTCGTGGTGCCTGCTCTGCGAGGGGATGCTGCCCACACTGACCCCCATGAGAGCACCGACCTGATCTCAGCTCGTGAGCTCTGCATCACTTTTCTCTTTGTCTACCTGTCTGATAAACCTACCTGTGGCTGCTTGACATCTAATGTAATGAAAAAAAGCATGAATTAGTTAAAGCCTTCCTGAAAACTTGTTCTTTTCTGAAACCCACAGGAAGAAAAAGGCGTTCACAGTGGGATACTGGGGTATTTCTTTTAGCTGTGAAGCTGCTGCCTCTGTCCCTGGGCTCAGCTGGGTCTGTAGTACTGGGCTGCTGCCATTACTGCTCTCATCTGACTGGTTTTTGCCTTTCCTTCTCTATTCCTCCAATTTACATTAGCTTCTTCTATGTATATTGTAAATTCTTAGAGGAAAACACAAAGCATGTCCTCGATCTCCTGGGAACCCACTATTTAATGTTTCTCGGTTTTAGAAAATGGTAACAAAACATAACATGATCCGGCTTCAGACACTGCAAAAATAAACTCCAGACAGAAGCCACAGGTTTCCCTCAAAACAACCTCACTCGGTGAGTTTCATCGGAAAAAAAGGATTTGTTATATATTTGTTTGCTCACCACTTCTTAAAACATTAACCTTTACAATAAGAAACAGACCCTGGTTAGTAGCTGCTCAAAGTTTCAAAGAATTGCAGCCCTGCTGAGCTAATAGTGCGTCTATTTGACACGCATGCATTTTGCTGCTCCTGTTTGGTGTAATTTTTTAAATATTGTTGGGTTTTTTCATCCCGTTGATACCCAAATAAAACAGATAACATCAGTCTGCGTCCGAAATCTGCTGAAAGATTTGGTTTGGGTTTGTTGTTTTCTTTTTTTTTCCTTTTAAGATGTCTTATATTTTAGGTGGTAAATCAGATTCGACGTATTTACAGCTCAATGGATATTTTACTAATCCTGTATTTGTTTTTCCTGATTCTCTTTGTCTCTGAAAATGTTTATTTTGTCAGCAGGGACATGGATTCGTATCTCGCCTGGCAAATAAAGTGATGTGCAAATGGTTGACTGCTCTGCGGAGCAGTTGGCGCTTGTATTTGGTTGGGGACCTTGGAGGCTTGGGGCTGGTGGCTTTTTTTGTTTATTTTGATGCAGTGCTGACAGTGAAACTGGGGGCTTTTGAAGTATTTTCTCACTGCAGTGCATTGTTGCTGAGTTTATTTTAATTTCAAGGAACTGAGGGAACAAGCCAGTTGAATATTCTACTTTTTATGCTGACCTTAGTTTAGAGTCATCTCCCACATTTAAAACTGAGTTGCCTTTGCCTTCAAATTATGAGTAGAAGTCTCCTAAGCCTTGTTTTGGCACATCACAAACCTGAGCTACCCCTTATCTCCAGCTTGGGGGAAACCTGACTCGATCCCCCGCGGAGATGTGGGTTTGGGTGCTGTGCCCATTCATCACTGTCAGACCCCACCTGGGAGAGGCATTAGCTGCTGCTGGCCCGAACCTTCCCCAGCCCTAAGGACCTCTGCCCTCGGATCCTCTCATTACTTCCTGATTTGTCTTGCTTATCAGGTATTTGTCCTGCTGTTCAAAGCTAGAAGTGAGGTGGGCACCGAGAAGCACTTGGTTTTAGTTCAAGTCACTGAAGGATGTGTCTAGGTACCTCAGAAGAGTATTTTCTAGGAAGCTGCAAGTGCTTTGACCCAGACAGGTGATCAAAGAGCTTCTTGGGACTCCATCCAGGCTGTAGACATTCTCTGCAGGCTCGTAGGGACACATCACTCGGTTCTCCTGAAGCCTTCATGTCTCGGAGCTGTCACAGCTCACCAGAAATCCTGCAGTGGTCCCTGCAGACACCGTGATTTTCTCTTCCTTGTCCTCCGTTTGTGTAGTTAAATGCGAGCGCTGTGTTCAGTAAGGGAAGGGGAGGATTAAGAGCATGGGTGATGTGCCGAGTATCCTGCTGCAGGATTCAGGTGTTGCCGGGGCCCCCGGGGATGGTGCAGGGCTTTGTGCTCAGCCCCTGCCTGCCCCACGGAGTTTCAGCGTGAGTAGAAAGCAGCAGGTGCTAGATACAGGCAGCCAGACAAGTGTTACTTCTCTCTGAGCATCTCCAACATTTGAGGAATTTGGGAAGAAAATGACATGTTCTCCAACTTCAGAATTGAGACCTGGCTGAATCCAAAACTGGCATTCCTGAAGTCTGCTTTTGGAACAGAGTATGGAAAATACTGGCACTTCAAAACTCCAAGGTTTTCTGTAGTTTTCCATTTTGTTTACTCCTGAACATTGTGTTTGAAAGCTGGTGCTTTGTGGCAGAAATAGCTAATGTGAACAAAGCAAAGTTTGCTTGTTCTGCTGGGCGAGCTGTGGCAGCGCAAAGGAGCAGTTGGAACAAGGTGCTGGTTTCTAAAATGAATCGTGAAATTTAATTCAGAGTTCGGATTGGAGGGTGAGGGGAAGAAGTTGCTTTTGTTTCCATTTATTTAATTTTTAAGTCAGGAAACATTGTGGAAATCTGCTTGATGAAACCAAGCAGTTGGAGTAGTTAGAATCATAGAATCATCTTGGTTGGAAAAGACCCTTAAGATCCCAACACTGCCAGGGCACCACTGATCCATGGCCCTCAGCACCACGGCTCCACGGGGGGCTTGGAAACCCCTCCAGGGGTCACAGGGACTCCACCCCTGCCCTGGGCAGCCTGGGACAGCCCTGGACAATCCTTTCAGTGAGGAAGTTTTTTCCTGATGTCCTAACTAGTTGAAGCTCTGCAGGTGTATTGTTGCACGTGTGGGGTTGGAGCACAATTGTGAAGCAACTGGTCTGAGCCCAGTACTTAAGATGAGTAGTAGACAGTAGAGAGCATGTAGTTTTGCCCTCTGCCACCAGAAAAAAAGCTGTTGTCTTTTAGTGATGTTATGTTTAAAGGAATTTGAGAATTCCTGAGGAAATGAAGCTTCTTCACACAGTTGATGTTCAGAAGAACCTGTGTATTTATAAAGATGATAATAAACTTATCTATCTATCTATCTTTTGCTATCATGGCTCATGATAGCAAAAAGAGGGGGGCAAATGGAGAAAATACAATAAACCAGCTTCAAACTGGAAGAGGGGAGATTTAGATTAGAAACTAGGAAGAAATTCTTCACCCTGAGGGTGGTGAGACCCTGGCACAGGCTGCCCAGGGAAGCTGTGGATGCTCCATCCCTGGATGTGTTCAAAACCAGGTTGGACGGAGCTCTGAGCACCCTGCTCTAGTGGGAGGTGTCCCTGCCCATGGCAGGAATGAGATGTTCTTTAGGGTCCCTTCCAACCCAAACCATTCTATGACTATGATTAAAAAGCTGTTTCAGGGTGTGTGCTGAAGATGGTGGAGGTGATGATGAGGACGGCAGTGAGCGGTGGTGGGGATGCAGATAGGTCTGTGTCTGCCGGAGCAGGAGGAAGGCTGGAGGCTGAAGCAGCACCATGGTTACAGCCTTTGTGTGTTGGGAGAGCAAGTGGTGATGGGTTATGTCAGATGGGCGAGCGTCGCATTCACCACGTGTGTGATTGTTCCCAATGGAGTGAAGTTTGCCTGTTGCCATCTGCTCGCCAGACCCCATTAAATCACTGCGGGGTGGGAAGAATAAGGTACAGATGCTAATGTGCTGTGTAAACTACCATGGGCAAGTTCTCCTAAATATTTAGACTATTTTTGTAAGTTTGTGGAGCTGACGTCCTCTTGGGTCGGTGAAGCTCCCTTGACTTCATTCGGAGGTTGCTGCCACGTAGCTCTGTTAAAAGTCAGGTCGCATTTTTAAGTTAGTGAAATTAGCTCAAATACGACAGGGAGGTGGTTTTGGCTTGGGGGGAAGTTTTTGACTGGGGAGGAGATACCCTGAGTAACGGGACTGTTCCCAGACAGGGGCCCAGCAGTTAAGACATCCCCTCGGGAAGGTTGGCGTGTGATGGTTTGTGTTTTCCTGGGTGGTTTCTCAACCCTTACGTAGTTTTTACTGCTGGTTTAGGCTCGTTGTCTGTGATGGCAGTTTGACTAACAGTGACTTGCCACGCGCAGAGCTTTTAATTAAGAGAGAGAAAGATAACATTCTAAAGAACTTGGTTACATTCTAAATTAAGTGAAAATAGGTTAAAAGCCTAGTCCAGTGGCCAAATGAATTCCTCCTGGCACTGTGACTCATACAACTGTGTATAGTGGTCTCTGGCATTATTTTCCAAGTTCATAAACACGGCGACGTGTTAAAGGGGTGGAGGGAAGGGGTCAGCTTTGTGTTACGGGCAGAAAGCTCCATTCTCAGTAGCTGACAGTCTATTTCCTTCTTGCTCCTTTTGATGTCTGGAGACTAAATGCTGCATGCAGAGAAAAAATTCAATTCATTTAAAACATTTTGCATCAAAATGACATGCTTTAATGTATCTTCTTCTGATGTTTAAATTATCGTTTCATCTCATGAAAGGGGGGTGTGGGGGGGAAGCCAACATGTTTGTAGTTAAAGTACCCAAGCAGAACTTTAAACAAAGGTCTGGAAGTAGAGAAGTAGAGGAAGTCTCAATCTTTGGGTGGCTTTTAAGAGTAGATGCTTTTTGTTTTAGTGTCGTCCTTCTCCCCTCCCCCCTTCTTGGCTCTCTGAGACTTGTAAACCGAGGAGATTTATTGCTGCCCTTCCAAATGCTTCTTTAGAATTAAGAGTTCAAATTTTTGAAATTCCTCAAGTCCTCAGGAGGGAGAAGGATAAGGGAAAAGTGATGATCGGGAGTGGAGCAGAGCACACCAAAAGGTTTTCCGGGCTGGTTTTTACCAGTTAGAGCCACATAGAGCCCTCCTAGGATCCTGGAAATCAGCTAAACCTGCATCAAGAAGGCTCTTGAAGTCGTGGACCAACTATGACAGTGGATTGGAATGAAATTTAGACTTAGTTCGTAATTGCAGTAATTGCTACTGCTAATAATTTGGGGAGCTGACTCAGGTTTATTGTGGTGCAGTAATGTTTGACTGAACGCTGATAGACATGGGATCCACTGTCAGTGAAATCCCAGATCCCCTGGAGGCTGGCACAGAAAAATCCCACAGACTTTTTTATTACTTTAATTTTATTTTTTATGCCTCCTCCTCAATCTAGGAAGGTGTTAACCATCCATGTTCATTTTGCTTATATCACCTTTTTTTTTCTGTTTTCTTTTTTTTTTTCTTTTTTTTTTTTTGGCATGTTAGAAAACATAAGATGTATTTTCCAGCAGTTCACTTTCTTCCACACAGGATGTGCAGAAGCTCCGATACCCGTTGCACTGGGTGTAAGGTTAAAATGCCCTCCTGGACCACCTGTTCCCCTGCCCAGGGGAGGGCACAGCTCTCACTTCTATCTTCTGATACAGCCTTTTTTTTTGCTATTAGTGAGCTGGTTGTGTTCAAAAGTGTGTCTCATTTTTCTCTTTTTCAGATATGAAGTATGTCTAAATTTGTCTTGCAGCTTCTCCTGCGTTACTTGGAAGCAAGAAGTACTGCAGTTACTTTGGGCTAAATGTTTAGTGCTGGAGAGCAGTCGTAGTTTGCACGGCAGTAGCTTTCTAATGGGAAATATTTTTTTAGTATCTTCTGTCAGTTTGGGAAATAAACAGATGTTTTGAAGAAGCAAAAACCCTGTTACATCTTTGTCTTTAAAACCAAACCCAGTTTCTTCAGGCAGAGCCACAGACAGGTATAAGGAGACAGGATTCCCCTTGGGTAAACCTGAGTGAAACTCCCTGGGTGAAACAGTCCTTTTCTCCTCACCCTTTTGGAGCTGCTTTAATGACATTTATGACAAACTGTGTCTTACGTATCCTTTCTGATTTTTTCTTGCAGAGGATATTCAACTCCTTTGTGTACACAGAGAAAATATCGAACGGAGAAAGTGAAGTTCAACAGGTGAGTCCAAAAGCCCCTTCCCACCTCCTGCTGCCCACGTTTCAGAGTCAGCTTAGAAATTACAGTTCAGTTGGGATTTATTGTGGCCGCTTCCCTAGTGTCCAGTGCATCAGGTAACAACAGATGGAACAGAAAATAAATGGAGATGGGGTATTTGAGAGTTTTGCATTGCCATAAAAAGGTTTTCCATCTGGTTTGTGTGCCTCCTTCCCTTCGAAACAAAAGAGCAGAGGCAGAGCTGGGGCTCTCACCTTGTATCTCACATTAATTGACTGGTTGGAAGTGTCTCTCACATTAATTGACTGGTTGGAAGTGTCTCTCACATTAAGTGACTGGTTGGAAGTGTCTCTCACATTAAGTGACTGGTTGGAAGTGTATCTTAAAATTGTTTTAATTCAAAGCAAACCCACTAATACTGTTTATGAATGTGGGAACTGTATCATTTGCTTTGTGTAAACACAGGACAGGTACAGCCTCCTGCATAACAGTCGTGGTGGAGGGGTTCTGTCATTTTGGGGGACTTTTCTTATGGGAGCCCATTTGAACACAACTCTTCTATTTAATGTTGAGCGAATATATCCTGTCACCTGGGCTGTTTGCATTTTAATATATGTATACACTTGGAAAATTAATTTGGGGTCCATTCTAGAGCAGCTTGGACAGATTGCATTTGCTTCTCTACAGAACAAAGGTGCCAGTTCTGTGTGCTCACCACTGCACCTCTGTGCTGATGAGTTTTGGGAGAAGAGGCGGCCGGTGCCCTGTGTCTGAACAAAGAACTGGCTTTTCCTTCCAGTTTAAGCATGGACTCACCTGCACAACATGCAGCGAGTAACCTGACCTCGCTCAGCCCCTATCAAACCAGTTTTAATGTTCGGTAAAAACAAAAGTGCCTCAGAGCTGGGCTCTCCCCAGGGAAAAGGGAGTTGCTTGTCAGTCTTGCAGCTCCCTGGGTTTGTACGTGAGCTGCTGTTGCTGGTTTCCAAGGGCATATCAATTCATTGCATGCTCACATGCATTAAGACTGGTCATGTAATATAAATAAATTAACTCTTAACTTGTGTTTACTGTAAAATAGTAAAATTCCCAGAGGTTGTTTGTTTTAATTTTTTCTTTCTTTACCCCAAGGAAAAAGTCAAAGCAGAGCTGGCTCAAATGGGATTGTCAATCCCCACACCCCCTTATTTCAACTCGTGGAGAGTTTGCACTGGAGAGCAGGGCTCAGCTCCTCTTCTCTTTCAGAAGAAAATATGGTGGCTTTTGATGGGGATATGGTCAGTGTAGGAACTTAATTAATTTGCAGAAATTGAAATAGTTCAGGGAAAGTTCCACTGGTGCTGGGTTTCTGTTGCACCGAAGCCAAACCTTTGCTGTGAAATTGGCATGAAATGAAAGTGTTTAACAATGTTAACAGAAAAACTTGATGAATATAAAAGCATGTGATTAATGACCTAGGATTTAAATGAGACTCTTAGATTGACCTGATAGGGATTTTAAGGTGAATCTCTTGTGTGTGTTATCACATAAATGCCAAGGTTTGTGTGCAGCCAGAGTTCACCCTTGGTGCCGCTCGTGTCTGTGTTAGATGTTTGTTTGGTGACACACAGATGTGTGCAAGAAACAACAGGAGAAACCAGAGCAGTCCATTAATCCCAGTAAATAATCCTAATTCTGATATTAATGATTGCTTGACCCTGCAGATAACAGTGTCTCAACCAGAGAAATAGTTGTTGTGCTTTACGGGAGGTTTTTCCAGCTCTGGTTAGGTAGAAGATATTTGATACAATAAAATAAAAATATGGGGAGGTGTAAATAAGCCAGGAAGATGTTCCCTCCTCTGGTTTCGATCCAACTGCCTGCCCTTGTTATGCCACCTTTCCCCCTTTGCTTCTCAAATGAATCATCCAGAGACTTTTCATGCCTTTAATAATTATCCCGTGTTTGTTTGGCTTCTGTTTTGATTTATTTTTCTATTTTTTCAAATTTATTTTTTTATTAAACAATCAGCAGTATGGATGTCATGATGTGGGGGCAGCAGATGTGCTGTTAATGTTGTATTAGAATCCTTCAGTTATTTTTTCAAATCTCTCTTTCAAAAACACCCCCAACTTATTTTTTCCCCCCCTTTTTTTTTCCCCACAACCTCTAATTGGAGAACACCTTTTAATTAAGAAGAGGTGACATGGAAATGAATAACAACATCCTGTTCTCTTCATATAAGTGGTACCTTTTTTTCCCTTGGAAGTCCAGATCCACATGTCTGTGTATTTGAGTAGTTCATTTTGTATCATATTTATTAATTTATACAATTTTGATGTGTGTTCCTGTTACTGGTTTGGGCATACATCATTTGTGTGGATGTGTCAGTGAAATACTGTAAAGAAATAAGTCAATAAAATGAGATGCCCAAATCACGAGCCAGTAGAAGAAACTTGCTGGTTGGCTGGACTGGAATCATGCAGTTGGTGATGGGAGGTGGTTGGTTTGTGTGGTACCAAGGTCAGCTGTGCAGGAACGGTGATGGTCCAGCAGCGTGGTCAGGAGGTGGGTGATGCTGGAGCCCACCATCTACCCTCAGAAGGCTTTGGCTTCCCTGTGAGCGTGCACAGGTAGGTGCAAAGGGCCCATGAAAGAATAATCGTTGCCTGACTTAAAAAGTTTAAATCCAAAACCATCATAACTTCTTAAAAGACGAGCTCTCTGGCTTTGCCGTCGCGCTGAGGTAACGCTCCGTCGAGCGTTTCTGGGTGGTCTGCGCACTGCGAAAGGGCCATGTGGGCTGGATTATATGTATCAGATGGCTTTTGAAAGCCAAAAGTGATTTTTTGGGAAACCAAAAAACCAGATTAAAACTTCTTTGAAGTTTCAACTATCGCTTCTCCACTTAGGAAAAGACGCTGCTTGTTTCCCAGCCGCAGATGTACGTACTCACCAGAAGTCGATATAAATAACTGTCTAAACACTGCAGGTAGTGTGATGAATTTGGAGCTGTCAGAGGAGAAAAATGAGGCCCCGGTGAAGCATAATTACTGTGGTTAAAAGCTCAACAGTGAAGTGGATAGAAGAATAATTGAGCACTTCTGTTTCATTAATAACCAGGTCTTTTAGCTCTAATGAATCACAAGCAATATAACCAGAGTTTTATGAGTAAGAGTACAGCGACCGGGATCGTCTTGAGCAAACGCAAACGAACGTAAGCAAATTAAATCCCCTGTCGCTCGTTCCTGCTTTTGTCATTCATTAACATTTTCTTAGCAACTGATACCCGAAGGCAATTAATTATGGGTTTATGTCAGGCAGGATTTTATTTTTTTCCCTGTCAGACCAGTGAATTGTTGTGGGGGGTGTTGTTGGGTTTTTTTAATACCAAACTGTGTAAATAACAACTTTCAGTTTGTTGAGAAAGTGAAAAACTACAGCTGTTGGCCATCAGGCCTAACTAAAATACTTGGCTTTTCTCATGCCACACAAGGAGTGGCTTAACCTTTTGGAGTTAAACTGCTCAGGCTTTTAAGGTCTGCAGTTATAGAATTACTATTGTATGTAACAGATAAAACCTTTTTTGCTTTGAATAGCTTATTAAAAAATCGGATGGTGCTTGCCAAAAATAACTTGGTTTCCTTCCCCGTAAATTGTTTCGGTATCTGAGAGCTTGCATACAACGTGAAAATTCAGTGGTGTGAACTAGTGACAGGAAGAAAGTGGAAGAGGGTTGGTTTTTCTTAGGGGAAAATCTCGATTAGCCTTTTTCAGGGAAGTCACCATGTGTTCAGCATCCTGCCAGACATCTGGCTGCTGCAGGATAGAGAACATGAAACCGGGCTCCAAGGAGGAGAGAGGATGGTGACAGTGTCTTGAGCAGGAGCATATTTACCGGCTTCGTGCAGAGAAGTCTTGACCCATTGAGCTCTGGTAGAATTCAGCAGCAGTGACACCTCCTCAGAGAGAAATTCATAATCGCTTCTATTTCTGTCTGACCGTGCTCATTCCTGGGGAGAGAAGCAGTAGCAAATAAAGTAAGGAAATTAAGGTAGTCAATTGTAAATATCTATTATCTGGGAAGGAATAATAAATGACACCAGTACAGGTTGGCAGGTGATCTGCTGGTGAGCAGCCCTGTGGAGAAGGACCTGGGAGTCCTGGTAGACAACAAGTTCTCCATGGGACAGCAATGTGCCCTTGTGGCCAGGAAGGCCAGGGGTATCCTGGGGTGCATTAAGAAGAGCGCGTCCAGCAGATTGAGGGAGGTTCTGCTCCCCCTCTACTCTGCACTGCTGAGACCTCACCTGGAGTATTGCATCCAGCTCTGGGCTCCCCAACTCAAGAGAGACAGGGATCTACTCGAGAGAATCCAACGGAGGCTACAAGGATGCTGAAGGGACTGGAAAGTCTGCCTGACGAGGAAAGGCTGAGAGACCTGGGGCTCTTCAGTCTGGAGAAGAGAAGCCCGAGGGGGGATTTGATAAATGTTTATAAATATCTGAGGGCTGAGTGTCAGGAGGAGGGGGGCAGCCTCTTCTCACGCATGCCCTGTGATAGGCCAAGGGGCAGTGGATGCAAGCTAGAGCACATGAAGCTTCACCTCAACATGAGGAGGAACTTCTTTACTGTAAGGGTCCCAGAGCACTGGAACGGGCTCCCCAGAGAGGCTGTGGAGTCTCTTTCTCTGGAGGTTTTCAAACCCCGCCTGGCTGCTCCTGTGTGACCTGTGCTGGATTCTATGGCCCTGCTCTAACAGGGGGTTTGGACTCAAAGATCTCCAGGGTCCCTTCCAACCCATGACACCCTGCGATCCTGTGCAATATGCATATCAGCTGAGCAGCACCTTGCTGGAATATTCCTGGGAATCTTTGCTAGTTACTGTTTTTCAGAGTAAGTGGATGCAGCAGCAGTGTGTCTTCTAAACTGAATTGGACACAGGCGCTCACTGAATTTGGGTGAGCTCTCTCCGAAGGTCAAAGAGCTGCTTTGCAAACTCTGTTGACTTTGTAGCATGTGGAGAGCAGTAGACTAAAGTGAAGAAAAACCCCAGATGGTATTATTACTAAGGGGCCCCCTTAGCAGGGCCACCAGTTACAGAGAAGGGCCATCAAAATGATCAGAGGCTGGAACCTCTCTGCTGGGAGACCAGGCTGGGAGAGCTGGGGGGGTTCAGCCTGGAGAGGAAAAGGCTCTGGGGAGACCTTCTGGGGGCCTTTCAGGGCTTCAAGGGGCCTGGCAGAAAGATGGGGACAGACTTTTGAGCAGGGCCTGTTGGGACAGGACAAGGGGGGATGGGTTGAAACTAAAAGAGGGAGATTTAGACTGGA
>JANHGN010005894.1:0-24357 GCA_024605025.1 Megaceryle maxima | reverse complement strand
TCCAGGCTCAACAAGCCCAGGTCCCTCAGCTGCTCCTCACCACCCTTGTGCTCCAGCCCCTTCCCCAGCTCCATTGCTCTTCTCTGAACACACTCAAGGGTTTGACAGCCCCTCTGCCCTTCCAGCCCAGACACAAGAGCTCCTGTACTTTAGTTTGCCCACAGTTTCAAAATCAGCCTGACCTGTCCATCAACGAGTTGTCTTCCCAGATTGATCATTTCATTCTTTATGTAAATAAAATATCCCGTGAGTATCTCTCATTTTCCTACATGAATTTTACAGTTTAAATAATCCAGCCTATAAAAAGCTCTCAGCAAAACATAAATTTAAACTCTGCTCTGTTTGGCCTCGATCTCAGTTCTTTAAATGTTACTCTTGGCCCACTCTGGGCACAGTGTAAGAAAGTGGGATTGGAGTGGTGAAGTTGTAGGTGTTGGAACGGAATGGAATTTGCACCGCAGACTCCGGGCCAGCCACAGGAGCAGAGTCTGGGAGAGCCCTCGGTGCGGACAACAACCTCAGCTTCTAGTCTGAACATTGTGTTAAGAAGGGCAAGTGTAGCTCATTCAAGATTTTCACAAATAAAGAACTTCTTTTGGAGTGTTCTACTGGATTTTTGTAATAGAAAGAGAAAATAAACATGGATCTTTGGGAAGGGAGGAAGAAAATAATAAATAGATGTTGTTCTTCTTTCCCAACCCTTAAAAAATAATGATTTGAATACTTTTTTTCCTTGATACAAGGTTGACTTCTTATTTTTGATGTCTCAGAAAGGTTTTCTTTTATCCTGGCTTGAGTTTTCCATTTGATTTACTTTTAGCTCTTATGACAAAATAGAAAGAGTCTTAATTCTTCAGGTGGAATCCCAGGCTTTGGTTGGTTGGATTAAGAGCTCTGTCCTCTCTGGTGTGAATGGTCCTTTATCTCTTAGACAACAAAATCTTACCCAGAGCCAGGGCACTATGTTATCAGATTCCTTCAGGGTTTTCTTTTATTATTTTGAATGAACAAGAAACCAGTAAATCTTTCCTCCTCTCATCCTTCCAAGTGCTGAAATGCCTGTTTCAAGTCGGGCAGCTTTAGCAGAACTCTTTCCTAGCAATATGCAGAGGTGGTACCAAGTTGCTCAATAATTTTTTGTCTGTGCCTTATTCGAGGTGTTGCTCATTTAAAATGTGGAGCACCTTGGCCATGATCCTTGTATTGCTACACTTTAAACTTACAGGTGAGTTAAAATAGTTGGGAGGTATTTGAGCAGAAGAGTTAACACCCCCCTTCTAAAGCCTTTTCATCAAGGAAGCTGGGCTCTTTCCTTAAAATGAAAGTTGGGTTTTTTTGGTTTGTTTTTTTTTTTTGCTTCTTTCCCCTTCAGAGTCAAAAGGTTTTCCAAGGAGTGAGCTGGGCTCCATCCTGGCTCATGCCATCTGCAGAATTTTAATGGGGTTTGAGCTGCAGAGCCTTTTATTTCTGGTGAAAACGTAAGAGCCCAGAACACAGTTTGAGTCAGAAAATCCTGGATCAGATTTGTGGGTCTGGAGAGTTAGCGAATGTCTTTGCTCGTGGAATGAGCACGTTCACACTCTGCTGTTGTTCCTGAGGAACACTTCTTGATATGAAATACATGAAGTGTCTTCATGATAATTATTTTTAAGGGAGGTACTTGTCAGAGGAGAGCTGCAGTTTGTGTGTTGCACAGAAAAGGAAACTTTCCTTCTCTTGTGGGGTGAGAACCGTGAGGTCTGCAGCTCAGCGAATGTAACTCTAAAGAAGATGACTTTTAAGAAGCTCTTTTATAATGAGCAATTATGTTCAGTAGTTCCTTTTTTTTTTTTTTTCCCACTGACTGTTTGTGCTGTTCTTTGAAGATTAATTAGTTAATGATTTGACTACGCTTTGAAGATGTAAAGCGGTATCTAGAAGTGCTAAGTGTTATCATATCGCATTCCCTTTGAAGTTCTATAAAATCTCTCACATAGGGCTTTCTTTCTAAAAGTCCTTTTTGCTTTGTGAGATATTTATAATTAGAGAGAATGATCATTTCAAATACTCCCATGTTAAAATAGTTTCCAGCTTTTTCAGTCTGCAGTGGAATTTGGGGTCAGATAGTGCTGCATTGTAAGCAGAGGGGATTTGGCAATGCCAGCTCACGGGCAGCTCCTAGTTGGCCATTTCTATCCCCAGTCTGTGTCTGGAATAAAGGGATTCCACTAAGATTTCTGCATTTATAAGTTTGAAGCCTCTTGGCTTCCTCCAAGTAGCGTGATGTCAAGGCTGGGTCTCTATTGAGTGGTGATGCTCACTTTAGAAATGACTCTACTAAACTGGTATGAAGACAAAACAAGGACTTGAGAAATTTAGGGGGAACTTGAGTGAAACAAACAATATTTGCAAATTTTTGTCACATTCCATTACTTTCTTTGAAAGTGTGACAAAAGATTCCTGCTCTTAAGAGCCTCGCCAGGCTGATTTTGCCTGTACACAGAGGAGGGAGAGAAGCAAGCTTTGGCATTGAAGTTGAATTGGTATTCTTTGGAGAAAGATGAGAAAGTAAGAGGTGTGAGCAGAGAGTTGTTCTAGTTCCTGACTCAGTCATTAACACGCTGGGAAGAACCTCATCAACCATTTCATGTCTTCTTGTTTCTTCCTCGGTCCATTGAGGCACCAAATTCTTCAAAGCCACAATCATGCAAAGCTGCATCTTTGTACAGAGCCCAGCTGGGAACAACCAGGACTTCCACTGGGATTTGCAGGCACTGTGGAAGGAAGAAAACTATGGCAGGAAAGGGGGGAAAAAAAAATCCCCAAGATAGTGGTTTTGACAGGGTAATTACGCTGAGCTGAATGTGGGGAGAACATCGTGGCCACAGCCAGTCTGGGAAACTTGAGTAAGTGCTAAACTGTTGAGGATGTTGAACTTAAACTATACTCTGTGTGGGTATTTTGTTGTAGAATGTCTGGCTAAGATTCGAAATGTGCCCTTCAGTGATTTCCAACCCAAATATTGGCCTATTTGATCATGAATGAGATCCAGGAGATGAAGCTCTCTGGCCTATTTTCCATGTCAGTGTTGAGGGAAATGCCCAAAGTAAAGGGTCGGTGGAAGGTGAAGCACCGTACAGCAGAGCTCCCCTCGGCCCTTCTGGCTAGTCTTGTAATCAAAGAACATGAAAGGAGATGTGGCAAGGAAATATCTTGTGGGTTGTTGGGTTTTTTTAGTGCATTTTAAGCTGATATGAGCCATTTTTACTGTTAGGTAAAAACTGAAGAATTCAAACATTCAAGTTTTATTTTGTTTGCTGCAAGCAGAGATGATGATTTGCCCTGAGTGGAATATAATCCTGTTACTGCTGTGGTGGTGAGAGGGTTTGTGTCTCCTGTGCTAATGACTGTTCCCTCTCTCCTGGGAGCTTTTTTCTTCTTGCTTTGGCAAGTATAGGGTTCTGCACCTAAGGAGGAACAACCCCCTGCACCAGTACAGGGGAGGAGGTGACCTACTGGGAAGCAGCTCCAGAGGGAAGGATCTGGGAGTGCTGGGGGGCAACAAGGTCACCATGAGCCAGCAGTGGGCCATTGTGGCCAAGGAAGCCAAGGGGCTCCTGGGGAGCATGAAGAAGAGTGTGGGCAGCAGGTCAAGGGAGGTTCTCCTCCCTCTCTACTCTGCCCTAAGGAGGCCACCTCTGGAGTAGTGTGTCCAGTTCAGGGCTTCCCAGTTCAAGAGAGACAAGGAGCAGAGGCTGTGAAGCTGCTGAGGGGCTGGAGCATCTCTGTGGCCAGGACAGGCTGAGAGCCCTGGGGCTGTGCAGCTGCAGAAGAGCAGCCTGAGAGGGGAGCTGAGCAATGCTGAGCAAGAGCTAAAGGGCCCTTTAGGGGGGCAAGAGGATGGGGACAGACTCTGGTCAGGGGTGCCCAGCCACAGCACAAGGGGCACTGGGCACCAACTGGAACCCAGGAGGTTCCAGCTGAACATAATGAAAACTTCTTTTTAAGGGACTCAGGAAGTTTATGGCTGCCTAATGTCACTGGTGTGGCAAAGCTGGTGATGGCACAGGCTGAGCACCAACCCTTTCATCTCTCCAGGCTTGCAGGGAGAGCAGTCAAGGTGCATGCGGCAGATGGCAGCTCGGTCATTTTCATCACATTCCAAAGCAGAAATCCCAATGTTTCCTCTGTCTTCAGTGATTGAAACATGAGTCTCCCCACCTGAGCTCTGAGTGCTTGGGATTTCCACAATATCTGTATGCTCTTGGTTTAGTTTGGTGTGTTAAGTATCTTCCTAAGTTATTAGTGCAGGCAGTCTCAGCCCTGGGGTGGCTGCTTTATGTGGTTGTTGGTTTTGGTGGTGTTCTGCATTTTTACTAATGTCAGTTTTAATATCACTAAGCTGTGGCTTTTGAATTGTTTTTCTTGTTAAGTAGTGCTTCCTTGGTGATTAATAAGAAGACAAGCACATTTTAAAGAACCTGTTAGCTACAGGAGGGTTTGAGATCTGTACCCCAGGGTTATTGTCTGAGCTTGGTTCCTGCTTGACTACATCATCTCAGAACATGTCATTTATCTTCTTCATTCTTCACCTCTTCTCCATGCAATGAGTAACTAATAATCACCTGCCTTGGAGAGACTTGGAGGGAGGTTGTGATACAGCTGCTGGGAGCTGGTTTTATCATTCTTTCTGAATTTTATGCTCTTGAAAATGGGAATGTGGTGGAGATGCTTATGATGAGGATGGATGGAGCCAGCATGAAGCTACCACCTGCTGGTGCTTGGCCGCTTGCAGTATGGCCACTGAGTAACCCTTTGAGGGACAATGCTGCATTTTCCCTGAAAAGTGGCTATTTCTCCTAACAAGTGATACCTGAGGGGCCCCACAGCCTTATTGCTTATGGCACAGGGATAATAAGAACTTGGAGAAATTCTTAAGTGCCAGGAGTAGGAGTTGCACCCATCTACTCTTACACAAAGAGCAGAGCACAACAAGAAAACCTTCTTCCTTTCCTTTTAACCTTTTCCAACTCTTTCTGTACAATGAAGTTTTTTCTTTGCCCTTCATTTCACATAAAACTGTTTTTTGTTAAATATTCACATAGTCATTTCTAAAGAGAACAGTTGATGTTAACAGATTGGATTGCAGAGCTGTAAGCACCAAACCTGCTAAGTATTTTGGAGTTATTTCAGTATAGAGAAGACATGATTTTTTTTTAACACTAGAGGTTTTTTTTTTCTTTATGAAACCTATGTGGGCAATGTATTTATCATTACCTGTATGTATTTAGCTGTGTTGTCTATAACTGCCTTAATCTCTTCCTTCCTTGCTCCTGACTTGGCTTCTCAGGACGCAGTTACACTTCAGAGATTCAGAAATTGTTGTCACATGTTAAAACAACATCTGTCAAGTCCAGTGTTAAGTTTCCAAGAGACTTCTAACTGGGAATCAGATGTGAAGCTCCATCAATCCCCAAACAGCAGAGCTACTTGTCTTTCACATTGGGACCCTGGTTGTTCTTCTCCAAGCACGTACGAGAGAGGTTTTGAATAAACAAGATCTCCACATTTGACCTCCCTTTGTAACTCCATTTTTCATTTTCCTCTCCAACCTGCAGTTCTTGCAGACAATCTGAAGTCTAACCCAGGAATTAAATGGCAGTATTTCAGCTCAGAAGAAGGCATTTTCACCGTTTTCCCAGCCCACAAGTTCCGGTGCAAAGGCAGTTACGAACACCGCAGCAGGTAGGATTTGTCTTCTTATAATTTACTGGGCAAAGCCCTAAAATTAGATTCCTCGAGCACTGATTTCATGTTGACGTTGTGCTTTGCAAGGTTCATCAGTAACTTTTAATGCTGTCCCTTGAGTTTTCTTAGGTTTGATTTTTTTTTTTTTTAAAGCACCAAATTGCGCTTTTAAGAGACTTTGAAGTAAAAAAAAATTGCATACAGGTTCCTCACCTATCCCAAATCAAATAAGATGTAAATAGCAGTGACTTGTAAATTGTAGGTCAGCCTGTAGGCAGAATTTGACTTCTATTTGAGCCACACTCAACCCCTGTTATAGAGCAGTGAGCACGTATTCTGCTGGTTAGGCAGGTGCATTGCTTTGGGGAGGGGGTGGAAGGATGGGAGACTGGAAAAGGCATACAGGGGAGCATTTTCCAGTCTCCACCCAAGGTTTAAGGGGCATATCATGGACAGCAGGGAAGCAGCAATAGTAGAAACCTCCTTTTCTACTAAAAAAAACTGTAGTAAAAAGGATCAAATGGTGACAGGGTTTTCCTGCACAGGGGAATGTTTCGTAGGCATGAAGCAAAGCAGTTGCAGTGCAGTGGTTTTTTTTCTCTGGCTTTTGCTGTCAGTACTGTGGATAAAGACTCATGGGTGGAATCTTCTAAGAAAGTGTGGTGGCTCTGTTACACCTGGTCACACATTAGCTAATTGTACCACTTAGTCAGTCTGTGCAGAGGAAATACCAGCACATCTAGCTAGGTTTCCACATAGCTGAGCGCACAGAGACAAAGGAGTGTGTTGGTTACCTGTCAGTGTTGAGCAATCAGATGTTTACAGATGTTATCTTCTGTGTGTCATCAAAGCAGGAAGCGCCTGGGCTTGATGAAGTGTTTTCTGTGGTCTTGGAAAGGTGTGGTCTGAAGATGTAAGAGCTGGGGGTACCCCAGTCTTGATCAGAATTTTGACACTAAAACCATTGGTGATTTCATCCAGATCATTTAGTCTGGGTCACAGTTCCTCCATGGCTAAATAAGGGATATCTTTTTGCTAATATTTACTCCAGAGGGTAGTTTGGATGGATTAATTAGTTAATACTTAAGTGCTTTGAAGATCAAAGGCCCTATTTAAGTTCTGGGGTTTAATACCAGTATAGAGCTGCAGGCTGGTTTGCAACAAAGAACTGATTTGTGCCAGTTGTTTATTGCAGTGCCTTTGTCTAAAGTCTTCTGCATTTCCTTCACTCTTAATAAGATTTCTGTGGCTGCCTTTGATATATTAAGATTTAGATCCCCAGACTCACAGTTGACTCTTAACTAGTTCTGAGTCTGGATTAAAGAGGGAAGAGAGTCCTGGTGTTTGTTGGTTTAGTTTTTTTTTTTTTTTAATCCATCCTCCTTCCTGAAGATCTTCCTAATTTGTTCCAGGTTGAAACCCTGGTGTGAGAGTTTATGAAATCTTTCAGACATGTCTCACGATATTGAACTGGATCTGAGCAGCACTTGACTGAAAATAGCTTTTATTGATGTTAGCACACCCAGCCACACCGAGAGCCTTCGCCCTCAGACCAGCAGGCCCAAGGGGTTGTGGGGCATGACCCATGAGAAATGCATTTCAGGGCACCAAGAGAAAACCCTTTCTTGGCCAAAAGCCTTCCCTTATTGCAAGAAACCAAACACCCTGTGCTAATGCAACTCTGCACCATTGCACAGGTTTTTACTTGTCATGTAACCAGCAAATGCCCACTATTGCCCTTCCTTAGATACTTGAGTAAGGTTCCCAGCACCCACTGTTTATCATCAGGTGTTTCTTGCTTGTCAACGCTTAATCCACAACGTGATGTGAGCTGCTGCAAGCAGTAATCCCAGACACTGCTGCTGTGTCAGCAGAATTGTTGAATCTTAGCTGAAAGTGGCTGCTGTGACAGAGGGAGAAGGATCTGACACCTGTTTTGGGTTAAAAAATCAGAAAATGGGTGAAAGCGAGGACCTTTTCCCTGTGTTCCCATTCCCTGCTGGTCTTCCCTGGTAGTCTTCACCGAGGCAAAAATTCCTGTTGTAATTCATCATTTCTTCGTGGGGTGTTTTTGGTTTCCTTGACGATTTTCACTTGTAAATGTTTTCAAGGAAGATAGAAGGTGACTCACGATGGTGGTTTGGGGTTTGTTCTCTCTTCAGGCCTGTCTATGTTTCTACTGTTCGACCTCAGTCCAAGCATATCGTTGTCATTGTGGACCACGGGGCTTCAGTGACAGAGACACAGCTTCAGATTGCCAAGGATGCAGCTCAGGTTATTCTGAGCTCTATAGATGAACACGACAAGGTAAGATTTCTCCAAGCAAGGAGCATATTTGCATCGGTTTCAACCATGCTCAGTGTTCTCCACTTCCATCCAAAGCAGTATTTTTAACTTGTAGTCCAGGGACTTGTGGAGATCTGTGGTCTACCTCTCCTGGGTGCTAAAGACTTGAACTTGCTTTTGGAAGCCTGTATTACTTACTGCAGGAGAAACGTTTGGGGATCTGCAGGCTGATTAAAAATAAAGCAGCAAAATCCACTTTTTGTTTCTGGGTAATCTTTAAAGGCTCCTTCATCTTGGCAGAGACTTTAGATGATGGTCAGCAGTGTGATACAGTGTGCAGTTAGGAGAACCATGCTCTGAGGCTGACGACTTCTGAAGTACTGGAATGCTTTGAGCAACTCATTTTGCCTCTGAGGCTCTCTTTCTCTCTCTTTCTTTTTTTTTTTTTGCTGGTGAAAATGGAAGTGATTTATTCTGATGCTGTACTGGGGTGAGCTGAAACATAATTAGTGTTTGGAAGATTCCCGGACAACTGTGATACCAGCAAGGAAGGGATAAAGCAAAGGGCCAAGAAATCTGGATTTTATTTCTTGCTCTGCCACAGATAATGTGCTTAACAAATGACAAAGTCACTTAACCTGTCATTTGTTTTAAATATGGATTACAACCAGGGGCCCATAAGGTGCTTCTGTAGCACCACAAGCAGTCCCCAGGTTAGCCTTTCAATAATTCTCTCCTAGTGGGACCTCATTCTTTCTGCTTCTCTGGTTTCTTTTTCATTTGTGGCTTGATTTGGGGTTTTGTTTTGCTTGCTTTGGGTTTTTTTTTTTGGTTGGTGTTTGGGTTGGGTTGGTGGTTTTTGTATTTTTTTTTTTTTTAGTAGGAAGCTTCAGTCAAATCAAGTTGAATAACAACTGATGGTAATCTTTACCTTAAGTCTTCTCATTAATAGTACAGGGAAAACACTTCTAACTTCTGTGCTTTTAGAGAGTTTCAATACTGTAAAATAATGCTTATGGTTTAGCAGAATTAGTAATACTTAAATGTTAAAAGCATTTGCCTTAATACAGACCCATAATGAAGAAAATACATTTTAGACACATATTCCTTGGTCAGTAGCTCAGTGGTCAGGAAACCTGTTAGACAGGTATATAGGTCCTGCTTAATTCTGTGACTGTCTTGCATCAATCCTGATTTACAGTAAATTATGCCACTCATTTAATAGGATTGGTACGTCATGTGTAGATCAATGCAAGTGTTACACGACGTGCCTTATTTGCAGGATAAAAAATGCTGGTAGATTTGGCTTGCTTGGATTGAAATGTTAACATTATGCTTTACCTATGAAAAGTTCTTAGAGGCTTTGTTTTGTTTTGTTTGGTTTTGGGGTGGTTTTGGTTTTCTTTTTTTTTTTGTGTGTGTGTGTATGGTTTGGTTTTTTGGTTTAGTTTTGCTTTTTGTGTTGTGGGGTTTTTGCGTGTTTTGTTTTGCTTTGTTTTTTGTTTTCATTTTCTCTATGCACTCCACTTTTCTATAGGCACTCAAGGCTTTCCTGAAAGTGCTGTCTGCTGATTTTGTCCTTCTCTCCATTTCCCTTCAGCCCCTGCCCAGACAGTGTATTAACTATTACGTACGAGCAGAGTGAAGCTGACTTTGCCTGAGAAACAAAGACTGCAGTCTCTTTTTCCTGAAATCACCATAAGTCTAATCCTCTTCAAATTTGATGGATTTATGCCTCAAGCAGTTATTTTTTAACAATTGAATTTTAAATCCAGGGAATCTCCTCAGTTGGCTTATCATTGTGTTTTCTGTATCGGTGCGTAAAGAATTATAAATGGTAAGGTAATCCAATATAGTTTCTTCTCTTTCAAGATCTCTGTGTTAACCGTGGCAGACACAGTAAGAACCTGCTCCCTGGATCAGTGCTATAAGACATTTCTGTCTCCTGCCACTAGCGAGACAAAAAGGAAGATGTCCACCTTCGTTAGCAGTATAAAGTCATCTGACAGCTCTACGCAGCATGCCGTGGGGTTTCAAAAGGCTTTCCAGCTGATCCGAAATACAAACAATGGCACAAAACTCCAAGGAAGTAAGTCCCTGGTTGTTCAATCCTGGTTATTTCTGAGGCTTGCAAATGTTTTCTTATTTGAGATTCTCACTTTGACAGAGGCCAGAGGAGTGTAGTGTCTTGAATATTAAAAAAAACCCCAAACCCACAACCCCCCCACCAAGTAGAGTTTCCTTTGTCTGGAACTTGCACAAGTGACTGTTGGATGTGGCCATTCCCTTTTAGATTATTTTACTCATTGAATTTCTTTTAACTATAATATAAAATTGCAGGATTGAACTGTCTGATAGCTGAATTATTTCCCAAATGTGTGTGGTGCAGGGGTCCTTTCAATGAAAGCTGCTGTTGCTGCAGGTTCATTTAATTGTTGCTAAAACATTCGTATATGGGTAATGTCCTTAATGGGTATCCCAGAATCCCAGCACAGTGGGGGTGGGAAGGGCCCTCTGGAGATGCTCTGGTGCCACCCCCCTGCCCCATCCAGCAGGGTCACCCAGAGCAGGGGGCCCAGCAGCGCAGGGTCCAGGCGGGTTGGGAATCTCTCCAGAGAAGGAGACTCCACAGCCTCTCTGGGCAGCCTATTTCAGGGCTCTGTCACCCTCAAAGTAAAGATGACTTTCCTTATGCTATGGATATCTTCCAGGACTTGCTTCTCAAGGAAGAAGGTTTTTTGAGAATACCAATTATGGGTGGTATTTTATGGAATGGGAGGTTGGCCTGGCTATCCTTCATCTAAGAATATCCTCCTGAATTTTGGTCTATGCATTATGGGCTTTCTCCTTCCCATGCCCAAGACTAGGAGGTTTTTCTGTGGTTTTTGTTATGAGGATGTGGTGAAAGATACAGAAAAGATGGATGTGAAGTTGAGCAGCACATTTGCTTGCCAGAAAGCCATGGAAAACAAATTCCTGAAGCTGTGCTCCCAGTGCTTGCTAGAGTCAAGTAGCATTGCCAGTGCTGTGGCAGGGTGGAGGGAGCAAACAGATGTCTACCACTTCAGTCAATTTATGCAACCCAAATACCATAACTTGGTCCTCTGCCTGCTTCAGAGTGTACAAATTCTTCAGTGGCCTGAAGAGCACCAGCTCAGAATAGAAGAAAGTGGGGAGGGGGGGGAAGTTCAGGAACAAAAGTGCTTTGGAAATGTGCTCCTACTTTGTATGGAGAATTGCACATATATATGGATATATACAGTACATGTATTGCATGTATTGCAGTATTATGTATTGCTGCAAATCCTTTGTTTTGTAAAATGGTGCTTTTGCTACTAAAGGTTCAGGTAACTTCTGAACTTTAGGCTACAGTACAGCAAAATGTTCATCTGACTGGACACTGCTTAGCTGAAAGGTACTGTTGTCAAGGGCAGGTTTTTGCCATCATCCAGCAAAATGTTTTCTTTCTAGAAAAAAAAAACATAAACTGGAAAAAAAAAAAAAATAAAAAAAAATTGCAGGGCTGCTGAAGCTGGATGGGATAAAATGCGTTAGTCATCAGCAGTTACTCCAAGAACATCAGCTGTAGAGTCTTGCAGCATCCTCCTACGTATCTTTTATGTTTGGCACTGTTTGTGTGTTAGGATTAGAGGGTTTTGTCATACTCTTCGTTGCTGTGAAAGCACATACTTCTACCTTGCATACCAAACAATTTTGAGGCAGAAGTAGAGAAAGTTAGAAGAAAAGCTAAATGCTTTGGATTTAGATTTTCTCTAAGTGTGAAAGATTTTGAAGACCTTATGTGTATAGAGCAGATTTCATTGGGTGAGACACAATAGATTTGAGAAGAGGATGTTTATAAAACATGTCTCATTTTCTTTTCATCTTTTTTTGGGGGGGGATACCAAAACAAAAACTAGGGAAAAAAATCTCATCATTTCACTGTTAATTTTCTAACATCCTGTTCCTGGAGAACAATGTGTGTGGGTGTGTCAGGGAAGCTACTGAGATACAGCCTCACTCCCAAATTCACCCTGGAGAAGTTAGGAGGGAACTAGTGGTGTGTGATGGAAGAATTGTGCTGTTGAACACGTCTCAGTTTCCTGCCTTGTGCCACCCTCTATTGCAGTCCTGCTCAGCAGACCTTCCTCCCAAATTGGAAGCAAATACTCTGCCAATGACTATCAAAATTCTCTGAAAACTAGGTCAAGAGGTAGGGATAAAACTGCAGCATAGATATATAGATATATATATTCCATAGCCACACACTCTATAGCTAGACAAATGCAGTAATGGCACACTGAATACAAGGGTATTTTCCAGCTCTCAGCAGTGTAGCGTATCAAAAACCACAGGATGGTCAGCTACTGAATGATGAGATGCCTTGTTTAGCCCTGGTCCCTACTGCAGACTTAGGACTGTCTTATTTTACTCCTGCTAGCAAAGCTTGTAGCCTTCAGCCTCATGCCTGGCTCGGTCTCTGATAGCTGTGGTATAGCCTTGGAAACAAGAACAGTTTTCCTTGAACTACAGCCAAAGCTGTATCAAGCTGTCTCCCTCTCTAGAGACTTTCAAGACCCACCTGCGTGGGCTGCCCTGGATGTTCCTGCTCTGGCAGGGGGGTTGGACTCGATGATCTCCAGAAGTCCCTTCTGACCCCCAGCATTCTATAATACCTGGCTTTGCCTTTTTTATTTTCTCAGGTTTAGCTTCTAAAACAGCAATGCTGGAATTCCCCCAAAGTTGACAGTTCCTCTTACTTGTTTGTTATCCAATTCTGGCTGACATTCTTTTCAAGCCATGATGACAAAACATACAGGTCAAAGCATTCTTACCTGTTTAATAACAAAACCACAGTGAAACCACCAAAAAAACCCCAGATGAGACAACAGGGTTGGTATATAACCAATGAACCTCGAGTGCTTCAGATGGTATGGTGGGGTATGATCCCTAAAAGTATCTTAATTATATGCATAAAATACTTGTAGTACTGAGACGTAACGTGATGAAACAGGATGGTGTGTGAGCAGTAATTTGAACGGTGATGTTCCAGGGCTTTGGGGCAGGCCTTTCACTAAGAGCATGCTCAGCTGGAAAAACGTGTTGGGCATCGTGTGGAACGAGCTAGTGACGGATTTCTCAAGCACTGCACTCTGACCTACCCCATAAGAAGCATCAGGTGCCTTTTATCCCGCAGTGTCCTCCAGCTATCACGCTGTGAGTTTGGGACTAAATCAGATCACAGAATCCCAGCATGGCAGGGGCTGGAAGGGACTTCTGGAGATCATCTACTTTGGAATCTCTCCAGAGAAGGAGACTCCACAACCTCTCTGGGCAGCCTGGCACAGGCTCCCACACCCTCCCACCAAAGAACTTGCTCCTCCTGCTCAGCTGGAACCTCCTGGGCTCCAGTTGGTGCCCCTTGACGCCCTTGTCCTGTGTCTGGGCATCCCTGACCAGAGTCTGTCCCCATCCTCTTGCCCCCTAAAGGGGCCCTTTAGCTCTTGCTCAGCATTGTTCAGCTCCCCTCTCAGGCTGCTCTTCTGCAGCTGAGCAACCCCAGGGCTCTGAGCCTGTCCTGGCCACAGAGATGCTTCAGCCCCTCAGCATCTTCCCAGCCTCCTCTGGACTCTCTCCAGTAGTTCCCTGTTTCTCCTGAACTGAGGAGCCCAGCACTGGACCCAATACTCCAGTTGTGGCCTCCCTAGGGCAGAGTAGAGGGGGAGGAGAACCTCCCTTGACCTGCTGCCCACACTCTTCTTCATGCTCCCCAGGAGCCCTCTTGGCCATGAGGACCTGTTGCTGGCTTATGGTGATCTTGTCCTCCAGGACTTTGCAGTAGCTCAGTCCCTAACCGTTCCTGGCGCAGGGAGTCTCAGATGGTTCTGCTCCACTCTATAAAATTGCAGGGTGGGAGAACAGTGGGTCAGGAGATGAAACTTGCAGGCTTTTTGTTTCTGTTAAGCCCTCTCCATGGAGTTAGAGCAACTTCTGCAGCATACTGGGCTCACACCCTCCTGCCTGGCTGCAGCCTGGCCAGAAGGTGCCTGTGAGGTCTGCTCAGGAGAAACAAGCCATGGGGCTTCTGGGTGGCTGACAGGCACCAAATCCAAGAGCTCTTTGTTAAATGCTGTCAGTGAAAGTTTAACAATGGAGGATGTAATTTAGAAGTCTGCAGTGTGTTTATTCACTGTGAATTCTGCTGGATCTCACAAATGAAGCTGTTGGCAATGTATGGTTGCGAGCAGATGCAAGGGCTGTGACCTCACAGCTTTCCTGAGTTAAAAACCTAATGCATTTTCTGCTTTATATCCATTTAATTCTTTGTAGATACCGATACGGTCATAATTTATCTCTCAGCTGGGATTACATCAAAAGATTCCCCAGAAGATGATAAAAAAGCTACTCTACGTGTCATCAACGAAGAAAATAGTTTCCTCAATAACTCGGTGATGATTCTTACTTACGCGCTCATGAACGGTGAGAAATGCTTTTGTTTTTCCAGTGGGTGAAGGTTCCCTTTCATTGTACAGCTAGTTTATTAAGCTTGTCCAAATGGAATTCCACACCTTACTGGGAGCAGATTGTTAAGGGATTTTGGCCCGTGTAATCCAGAGGCTGTATCCAGATGTTACTTCTGGATAAGCTGCGTGCCATTATATGCTTATATATCACAGTGTAGCTGCTCAGGATAGAAAGTGTTGTTGCCTGAATTGTCTAGTGGCAACCAGACTGAATTAAATCCGATAACCCTTGAAGCTGTAAACCTGCCTGACACCGCCCGTGTTTGCTGGGGCAGCTAAACAAGAGTATATCACTTCTGCTTCAGTTATTGGCCAAGGAGTGTGAATGTAAGACCAAATACAACCTGAAATGCTTTGATAACGTAAGACCCAGCTTTTTCCACCAAAGCCTTTTCAGTAAGAAGCTTGCATTTTGCATTACTAAAAATTGCACCGGGACACAAAGCTGAGGAAACTGAGGCTTTAGCCAATGTATCATCTGACTGCAAATTTCAGTACTTGTTTGAGACTTAATATGTACAAAAGTCTTTGATTTGTCTGCAGGAATTCAGCCTGGGACTAGAGTAAAATGTGAAACTTTAAGCTAAAGAACAAAGCCTGTTATCTCCAAGGGTGTATAATATGCTCCTGGTCCTTTATGTGGCTCAGCCACCGGTGGAGAACAAAGAGCTGTCCTGTGGATTTATGGGTCACACAAGTCTTGGTTGAAAGATCTTTGTTTAAAGTGGTGATGCGAACAGCATGGTCAATTTCTGCACTGTGCAACAGTACGTGAGAGGCAATCTTCTTAACTTTTGTAATAGCTAATTACTTTTCCTAAACCCGTGCTAATCTTTCAGCACTTCACCTTATCGCTGAACTAAGCCTATAGTATATCCAGCCCTACAGTACAGCGTACATATCGTGTTGCTTTTATTTACAGTACTTTGGAGCAAGATACACGAGTCTTGAAGGAAATCGAGCTTCTTTTATCTGCTTCCTTCTATTTCTCTCATCTCTTGTTTCAGAGGGAGTGACAGGTTTGAAGGAACTGGCTTTTCTGCGGGACCTGGCAGAGCAGAACTCGGTGAAGTACGGGGTGCCGGACCGAACAGCCCTTCCTGTCATCAAGGGAAGCATGATGGTCCTAAACCAGCTGAGTAACCTGGAAACTACAGTTGGCCGATTCTACACAAACCTCCCCAACCGAATGATTGATGAGGCAGTCTTCAGTCTGCCTTTCTCAGATGAAATGGGAGATGGTGAGTGCTTACGCTGGATTTAGGTATAGAAGAGTGAGAGATTAGGTTCTCTTTGCTTACATATTCTCAAATATACTGTAGTCTTAGAAGAAGATGCTTTCAGGTGTGTTCCTAAGGCAAATATAAAATTGGGCTTTCATGACAGTAGGTTTCTTATCTCCAGAAGGTCTACTTATGAAAAAAGGTGCTAACAACACATGGAGTAGATAGATTTCGGTTAGATTCTTGGGGGTGAAATTTGTTCTTCTGTATGTGTACGTGTACAGCATCCATAATTGAATCTGTGGAGAGAAATTCTGTGTACCTGAAGAAAGCAATCTTGTCATGTTGAAATGCCAGCCATCACCATGCTGCACCATCGCGGGGTTCGTTATTCCAGTACTGCTGTATGTCTTGAGGTCCTGCAGGTAGACTCGGTGGGTTGCACAGGACCCTCCCGTGGAAGAGACAAGGTTGTTATTGTTTGAGCCTCTCTTTCCTGTGGAGCCGTGGTTGTGACTTTTGAGTCACTCTTCCTGCTGGAATTCCCTTTTTTCTGGCTTTGCACCCCAAGAGGTGGCTCTTCACACCTAGTTTGGCATCGATTCCCCACCGCGCCACGGCTGTGAAGATGGAGATGCTGGACAGTGGCAGTCAGAGCCCTCTAAGAGGGGAAAGAAAATCATCTTAACAAGTGGCACAAAGTGAGATTATTGATTGTGGTTTGAAGTTTGCTGTCCTTAACTCTTCCTTTAGCTTCAGCACCCTTGGTCTGCCCAGCACTGGGCAGAAGAGGAAGCCTGAGCTGGCTGGTCTGGAGTGAGCAATATGCTGAATTTAGTGGAAACCTGGTGACAGATTTCCACAGACTGTGAGTGCATCCTGAAGAACATCTTAAGGCAGCAGAGGTCTGCAGTCTGGTTCTCCACCAGTTTGTGATTTATGCTGAGGTGGTGGGAAGGTGCATTGCTCTTCCCTTCAAGATTAGATGCCATGTTAACAAAAACTGTGTTCAGCTTGACCTGATCTCACCACTACAACCAGTAACGGAGAACCTGAAGGTGTGGAGACTGATGGAGACTTGTGGGAGTGTGCTGGCATGTGCGTGAGATGACACGTCTTAGAAAAGCAGAAATGGGACTGTTTGGTTTGTGCTCAGGATAAGCATGCCCTGCAGCATGATCCTGTTTGGGTTCTTCCTGGGAGCAGGTTTGGGAGATGGGGAGCAGGCTTAGGCTGCTTTCCCTGTGCTGGCATTGCTCCCCAGACTGGACACACACCCAGCCCTGGGTCCCTGTGCCTCTGTTCATCCTTGCTTAAGTGTCACCAACTGTAACCTGCAGTGCTGGTGCTCTGTTGGCCACTGGGAGCTGATGCCCTTCCCAAAGCTCAGAAGGTTGGAGCTGTGTCGTTAACCCCTGCTTATTCTTGGGAAGCTCACCTGATGTTTCTCTAGTACTGCTCCAGTGCTTTCTAAAGAGATGTGACCATCACAGAGACATTAGGAGATACACTGGTGATTTTATATTGCTTTGACAATTGATCAAATTCTGTGTTTCTTCATTCAGGACTTTGCACGTTCTTAATCTCAGCTGGTATGTGGGAGTTGTTAAAGGTTATACTGAATAGTTTTTAGCCTGAAGCAAAGGAGGCTCAGGGGAGACCACCTGGCTCTCAACAGCTCCTGACAGGAGGTTGGAGCCAGCAGGGGTCGGGCTCCCAAAGAACAAGGGACAGCACAAGAGGAACCAGCCTCAAGTTGCCCCAGGGGAGGTTTAGATTGGAGCTTTCTTCCCCTCCAGGGTTGTCCAGGGCTGTCCCAGGCTGCCCAGGACAGGGGTGGAGTCCCCGTGATCCCTGGAGGGGTTTCCAAGCCCCCCGTGGAGCTGTGGTGCTGAGGGCCATGGGTCAGTGGTGCCCTGGCAGTGCTGGTTTCATGATGGCAGTGCTGAAGTCAATCTTCTTAAAGGTCTTTTCCAACCAAAACAATTCTATGATTCAAGGGTTACCGAGTTTAAGTTTCACATTTCTCTTGTGTGTTAAGTCCAAATTCAAATATAAGACTCTTCTGAGTCAGGATGCTTGCTACTTTATGCGTTTCCTAACCTCGTTAATCTGTAGTATTAATGTTTTCTCACAAGTCCATATCCAAGCACAATGGAAAGTTGGAGCAACAGAAGGATTAGAAGTGGGGCAGTAGAGAAGGTTTGCCTTAAATACATTTCAAAGTGTACTTAAAAGCTTATACATGCAAATGAATCTTACACTGGTTTGAAAGAAGAGTCACTGCCTTTCCAAATAGCAGTGGGGTAGAAAGTAGAAGGGAGGTATTGCCAAGAGTTCTTACCCTAGCCACAAGCTGCATCCCAAGCCATTGTGTAATTATGGGTATGATTCCCAGTACAGTGGCTGTACTGGGATTTAGTTAAGCAGAGGAGGTTTAATATTCCAAATATGCAATTTGCTGAGCAATAACCCATCCCTATTGTTGCTTTACAAGTGCAACTTCTGTTCTTCCCTCCTCTCCCTATTTTCTAATGTGCCTTAAATGATGTTGAAGGAACAAAATGCTGTCTTGGCTTTTCATGAAAATGCTTTTCTCATCTATAGGGTGTCTGGTTGTAGACTGACAACCCCCCCAAAACGTTAATTTGGGGGTGTATTTTAATAAATTGATTAAATGTACCTTTGGTCACTATCAGAAACATGGAAATTAGCAGCTAACAACAGCCAGACCAGACAGAAAACCTGCTTCACTTCCCTGTAAACATGCCAAGTTTTGGTCCATACTCCAGCAAGGAATACCAAACTGTCTATCATTTTGAAATGATAAAGCATATGCTCTGTTTCCTCTAAAAATAATCAGCTAGACAGTTTTGCTGATGGTTTTATGTTCTTTCTCTCATTCTAAGGCCTGATAATGACTGTAAGTAAACCGTGTTACTTTGGAAACCTTCTGCTAGGGATTGTTGGAGTAGATGTTAATCTCGCCTATATCTTGGAAGATGTCACCTACTATCAAGACTCCTTGGGTTCCTACACTTTCCTCATTGATAATAAAGGTAATTTTTTGACTCGGGTAATCTCTTAGTCCCACTGAGGTCATTAACCATCAAAAGGAAACTCTTAATCCTCACATCCCTAAATAGTCTACTAATAATGAATGACAATATTGCTTAAAGATTATTTCTGTGTTGTTTGGTTAGTTTTGCTTGAGAGTTGCTGGAGACTGCAGGTGGATTCATGACTTGAGATGTCTGTACTGGAGTTTTGCTGTGGAAATACTTCCTTGCTGTTGAGATTTTTTTACCCATGTAACCTCTGAGGTTTTCTAGATGTGTAGGGCAAAAGGCCTAACCAGTGTGTATGTGTGCTCAGCCCTTTTCCTCTGATCCCAGCCTCTTTCTGTTGCTTGCTTCTTCCAGCTTTCCAATTTGCAACTCACCAAGGTCTTTGCAGCTTCTTTGATGACAATATTGCTTGTTCACTGACATTTACTAAGCCTTTGCAAAAACTGTATGTAGTGACTGTGTTGGGTTTTTCCTATAAGTACCCATCCTGCGCCCAGTTGTTCTAACGCGTTCAGTGTCTGGTTTTGTGTCTGTCTTTCTAGGATACACTCTAATGCACCCGTCCCTGACCAGGCCCTACCTGCTGTCTGAACCACCACTCCACACAGATATTATCCATTATGAGAACATTCCTAAATTTGAGCTGGTGCGCCAGAACATCCTTAGGTGAGGAGTTGGGATGCAGGTCCAAACATTAGTGGTCCTTTGGGCACTAGAGGTATTTCTAGAGGAGTTTTAAGAGAATATAAGGTAAAGCTCCTTATCCTGGATAAGGATGGATTTATCTCCCTCTGCCCCCAAAAGCAGAACAGTTCTGGGTTGTTTTTTCCTCTAGCTTTCTTTGTTTAATCATTTGATGCGCCATGCAGCGCTTCCATGGCTGGTCTGGGGGATACTCTTTGTAATGTCTCTCTTCCATGGCAGGAAGCTTTTCCACTATTTAGTCTGGGTTTTTCTTTAGCTTTTGTCTAATCTATGTGTTTTAACTCGAAATTTGCTGGTGCACAAGTGCATCTTCAGCATACATACACTTTTCCTTCACCCAAGACAGATAACCATTCATCTGGTGATATTTTTATAGGCAGACAGTAGACGAGTTTTGCATAAGAGCTTTCTCAGCATTGAATGAAACGCTGTGTGTTGTATTTGCCAATGTAGCATTCCCCTGGGCAGCCAGATCATTACGGTTCCTGTGAACTCCTCGCTCTCTTGGCACGTCAACAAACTGAGAGAGGTCGGAAAAGAAGCCTACAATGTCAGCTATGCCTGGAAAATGGTAAGGATTTTTGTGACGCTGCTGCGGGATGGCACAGAGTAAGTTTGTGTATTGAAGAGTATCTAAACGTATTGAATGTAGTGAAGCAGGAAGTATTGCTCTGTACTGAAGTCTAAAAGGTTTTGAATTGTTCAGAAACTGGGGGGGCTGTCATGGGGAGGAGCCTGTGAAATCACTGTTTCAGGTTTGTTACCGTGTCACCTCCAGAGGTGTGTCTGTTCGTGCTCTTCCTCGGGAAGGCACTTGTTTTGTAAGGTCTATGTAATGTACAGTTACGTAGAGATTGTGCTTCTGCTTTCCCAATGGAAACAGAGCTCTGCTGGTCTGGATGCCACACTGCAAACCAAGTGACCCACAGATACCAGAGCCACGTTTGAATACAGTGCTGAGACAGTGTTTAGGATTGAGTCATTGTTTTGCTTAATACCCTTGTTATGTTTGGGGCCAAGTAGTATAGTCCATTAATTAATACAGCTTCTCCTTCTGATACTGCCCTGTTGCAGAACTGTATCAGTAGCCAGTCATGTTGTTGGCTGTAATTTTACACTTACAAACATTGGTTATATCGAAGCTTTCACTGAAACTGAGTATGATGTGCAGCCAACAGGCTGTATTACCAGTTGTAAGAGCTTTAAAGAGCTTCCAGCAGCTGTCTTCCTTTCTTCGGTTTTGAACATATCTGAACATTCATCTTTACCCAGGGATTAAAATGGAACCGAAGGTTAAATATAATCCAGGTGAATTTCACCGATGCCAGAAATAATTGGCTCCTCCTTCGTGCCAACAAACTCAAGAGGGTACTTGTGGATCGTTTCACAGTATTAAGTTTAAATCCAACCTAAAAGGTGAAGCTGAGCAGTTTTTAAGAGATTAAATCTGTCATTGTGTAACAGAAAGTCACATAGGAGGGTGCCTGGAGCTCATTTTCTAATCTTGTAATGCTATGTTAAATATCAAACACCCTTGCAGGGCAGCTGGGCAACTCCCAGGTTTTGCTAGTCTGGTGTGCTATGGGATACTTCAGACACACAAACCAGTAAAGCATGTGACACATGCAGCACATCATTTCGAGTGGTAATGATAAAATCTGCTATTTGAGAGTTAATTTGTCTGTATTATTCATAAAGGGATCACCAGTGCGTTTTTAGCGACTGTGAACCAGAGGCCTCTCCTCTGTTAATGACACTTCAAAAAGTATCCACAAATCAGGGTTAGAAATCATTGCTGATGGAGCAACAAAATCAAGGTCTCAATGTAATCTTTTTTTCCCTGAAAACAAAATATTTTTATTTAGTGCAGAGTTTATGGAAAAGTATTTTTTGTACAGCTCAGTGGCTCTGATACATACAAGCTGCCCACAGGCTGGACTGGAGCTTATGGGACTGAGTTGCAGCAGTCGGTCCAAGGAAGTGTCTGTATCCTGCATCTGGAGCACAAGGGCTTGAGCAGTCCCTGTCTTTGTGTTCTGTAGGATCAAGTCCATATTAGCTTCTTTGAAAAAGATTTGTCTGTTTTCAGAGAGAAAGGGATCTGTGATCCCTGAAAGTGTGGTGAAGTGTGGTTGTTGCCTTCCAGGACTGGAAGAGATGAGCATGTAAAGAAAAGAGAGTGAATGCTAAATGGAAAAGCACTTCTGTAACTCCTCCACCTTTTTGTTGCTGCTTAATGACTTGCCCATGTCTTTCAGGTCCAGGACACATCCTTTATTCTGTGTGTTGTGGTAATACAGCCAGAAATACCTGTGAAACAGCTGAAGAATCTCAACACTGTCCCCAGCAGCAAGCTCCTGTATCATCGGCTGGATCTGCTGGGCCAGCCCAACGCCTGCCTGCACTTCAAGCAGCTGGCTACCTTAGGTAAAGCTTTCTCCTGGTTCCTCTTGACCACCTCACGCATGGTTCTGTAGAGTGTGGCAGTAGAGAGTAAAACTCTTCTCACAAAACACTGGAAATACTCTCCTCTTGAGAAGCTTTTATTTCCAAGGCTGATTTTCTGATGGGCTGTTACCTTCCTGGAGCTCTTCATTGATCGTAGCTACCCTGCTCAATGGGAGCACTTGCATGGGTGGGCACAGTGGGGCTGCTCATCAGAGCACGAGGTACATGCACTCTGAGTCTTGCTCGATCAAGTTCCCAGAGAATTGTCTGGGGAGAGGGAGAGATGTCTCACCAAGCTTAAAACTAAGTCCTCTTCTCTTGGCTGTAACTCAGTCTACTGACAAATAAACGCAAGTAGGATGAAGTCTCGACCAGTTGCTCAGAAGTACTATGCTTTTGACTTTGGATTTATGCAGGTTTTTCACTGCCAAAAGCAGTTAATACCATTGATCCGTGTGAAGTCAGAAGTTAAGTCTGGTGGGGGAAGCTGAGAGCGTTGGTGGTGTGATGGCTTCCAGACCCTCCTTGCCTGCTTAAAAATTCTCAGGTTATTGATGTGTTCCTGCTTCTGACAAGCTAAACTGATTCTGCTCTACCTGCCTCATTTCAGGAGATGCTCAGACATCACTGGAAAATGGGAGAGCCTCCATGGCAGGGTAAATTCTAATGTTTGGAAAGGAGAGGAAACTTAAACATAACATACCCTAAGAACACAGAGGGTGTTTTCATATAAGCATCATAAACTGCAAGCTTTCATATTTTAAATATTAATCTTGGGGGTTTTGCTAAAAATCTGGGCTATGTTATAAGAAGTTCTGAATTAAGTGCTTTTGTTTGTAGTGAGGTTTGAAGGACTCGTGGTGGATTAGAGGCACGGTTGTGATATTTTCTGTGCTATATTGCAGTTCCACAAACAGCTAAGGGAGATTGCACTGGAGGACTTAGGGAGGAACTCAACAAACCTATGGAAATTGCTTTGCCAATTGTTTAAAAGATGAGGTTTTTGCCTTCTTTCATGTGGTGGTAGTCTTGATTATCTGATATCCAGGAGGACAAGATATAAATGGAGAAAATCCAGAAAACACCATACGAAGCTGACAAGTGGAAAAACTTCATGCAAAGCAAAATGCAATCACACCAGAATATTTGGTCTGGGAAGCAGATGAATGTCTATAATAGAAGTTCCTAAGTGATGACTGCAGTACAGATGGTTGCTGGCTGTATGGTGATGTGTTTTAGAGGAATGTGAATAAAAACAGAGCACTTCACATGCTCCAGTGAATTTTTTTCCTTTGGAGACCAATACACACGGGGAAATTGGGTTCCACGGGTCAAATATTCAGCAAAGCCATTCTTCTCAACCTTCAGCCCTGCATTGTCATCATCATTTTCCTTTTCAAAAAGAAAAAGCTGTCTGGTATTGCAGTTTCTGCACAATGCAAGTTGACTTTCTTAGTCTGTTCTGAAAGCCACCCCAGACTGCTACACATTTAGTGGAGAGCTCCCCCTTGTACTTCTCCATTTGTTCATTATCTGTAACTGGCAGTGCTCATTTTTGTTTATCATGTCCAACCTAAACACGGATCATTCGTTTCTTTAGCACAAAATATTTCTTTTTTTTCAGGGAAAACAGCTTCTGTAGTCTTTCAAAAAGTAGTAAGTCAGAAATTGTTTAGACTTTGAGGACAAGGGCACTAAAGTCTACCAGATAACAGAGAGATCAGAGTAAAGCAGAATGACTTTGTGAGTTCTTTATTTTGAAGCAAGACTGGTAGTTCATGTGCAGCCTGAGTCTTGGCTGTGCTTGGCTGTGCTGGTAAGTACTCTGCTTTGGGTGGAAGATGGCACCTTTCATGCTCATGGTGCAACCACGGCCTGAAGGAGCTGTGTGCTTTGCATAAGGACACGTGGGAGAGTGGAGGAACAGGCAGAGCAGTGAAGAGTGTGTTGGTGTCATTCCTTCCTTGGCTAGGACACCACGCTAGATACTCCTTTGTGGTACCAACGTGTTTATTATGCAATATGTGCAATACATTGCCCTTAAATTTCTCCTATTTTACTATTTTTAGAAAGTCCTACGGTAATGCTCTCAGCGGGCAGCTTCTCATCTCCTTACGAACATCTCAGCCAGCCCGAGACGAAGAGGATGGTGGAGCATTACACAGCGTACCTCAGCGACAACACGCGCCTGATTGCCAATCCTGGCCTTAAGGTATGTCCTGGGTGTGACCCAGGAGACCCTGGTTACAGCACGTCCCAGCCCTTCAGTTTAGACTAGATGCAAGGAAGAGGTTTTTTCACGCTGAGGGTGGTGAGAGGCTGTCCCAGGCTGCCCAGAGAGGTGGTGGCTGCCCCATCCCTGGCACCATTGCAGGG
>JANHGN010005891.1:13575-48600 GCA_024605025.1 Megaceryle maxima | reverse complement strand
GATAAATTAACAGGGCTTAAGGAAGGAAAAAACCCCCAACCGACCTTTTTTTTTAACTCTAAGAAAAACAGAAAGTCTGTAATCAGAAAAGAACCATAAATTGTTTCAAAGCTTTAAAAAGAGGGGAAAGAAAGGTCAAGAATTCTGCATTTTCACAAAGTTTTTTAGGTTTATTAAAAAAAAAAAAAGACTTTTAAGCTTGGCTATTAATAATTTAGAGCAAGTCTTTCAGTTTGCAAACAAATTGCCCTCTTCCAAGGAAACGAAAATTATTTGGATGTTTCATGAACAAAAATAATGTAGAAGGCGGCACTTTTACTGTTTTCCAAAGGAGATTTGCATTCATCCCGAGCAAAGTTATTTACACAATAAATACCAACTCAGGTATTTAATCCGAGATAGGCAGCACTCGGATGGGGCCAGGGCACAGAGTTTTGTTTAAGCAGCATCCTGGCAGCTGTTACCCTTTCCAACTAGGTTAATCCTCCAATATTTAAACATAAATATTTTGACTTTCTTTAGCAAAATACAGGACAGTGAAACTATTTTGCCACCAGTTCAGTTCTGTTAAGGGATGGAGCTGTGAGCATGTATATGAGAAAACCCACAGGTATTAGGCAACAGGGTTTTAGGAAGGAACAGCCCAGAATGTGATGCTTGAAGACCAAAAAAGATCAAGAAGGGTTTTTTCAACCAAAGAAAAATATGAAGGAGGCACCAAGAAAGAAAAAACAAACAACACTGGGGATAATATTAATGCTATTCTGAAAATGTTAAGTATTAAACCTTTACTGAGCTCTAGGGCTACACGTTTCCTCTCACATCCCTGACACACAGCAAAGGTGGGACTATACACACCATCCTACTGAAAAATTAAGATAAAAATTGTCCTCTAACAAAAAAGCAGATTAATTTGGGACCTTCAACCCTTTCACAGCATGACCACCATTAACCTTTGCTTTGCCTCTCTCCAAACAGCTACACCACACCAATAGCTTAGCTGATACAAAACAGAGACTGAGCTGATCACAAATTTGTCTCAACATCCACTAATGTAAATCTTTCTTCTCATCCTAACCCAAAATTTGGATTAATCTCCCAGGAACTTTGCATCAAATGAGTCGTGGAAAGCAACTGCAAATGATCTGAGAGGACCATCCTACAGACAGGCATAAACTTCATCTCCTTCAGATACTGAGATACAAAACAAAAATTAAGTCTCGAGCTGCAGAAACATATTACTCCTTGACTCACACATTCTGTTTTGCAAGCACAAGGATAAACAACACAATAAAATCAGAGGCCAGGCAGCATGACTTCGAAAGAGATGGCATCGCAACCAAATTAAATCAACCTCTGTGCTGAAAAGGACACTGCTTCCCACTGCCATGAAAATCACTGCAGCATTACCCATTGGTGCTTGTTAATATGTAATGTTGAGAAATATTAATATAATTTTAAAAGATGTAACGGAAAAAGATAAAAGGTTTGGGTCTGGGTGCTAGGAAAAGCTGTGCCAGGGTCTAGTAGTGATTCTCAAACCCTGAAAATGGGGCTACAGGTGCAACCTAAAGCTGCTTCAAGATTGGAGTCAACTGCAACGATCTACAGCAGGAGAAGCCTCCAGCCCCAGGACAAGAACCTGGACATGGGGTACATTATGTCCATAGAAAGCCAGTTCTTTAGAGATTTCTCAGCAAAATTAAAAGTGGTAGTTTGGGTTTGAATGTGTTAAAATTGAACCAAATAGATTTGCTTTTGCTTTCATATACATAAATTATGAGCAATTCCATTCACTGGAGCGATCTCACACCAGTTAGAAGCCACTGCAATAGTAAAGGAAATTTCCCTGGGTTTTGTTAATTCTCAAGTCATCCAAGGAACTTGTTGTATTTCCATCAATTCTAGAAATAAAAATAATGTTATTAAACACTGACCATTTTTTCCTCTCCACTGTCTTTATAATACCATTTCCAAGTTTGATTTGGATAACAGGCAATTAAGCCAGATTTTTTTTTCTTACGGATTTTAGTTAACTTTTTTCTAGAAATGATTTAAAGAATGGATGACAGAAGTGTTGCATTATTCACAGCACTGTACAAAACCTGCATGAAATCTTGACATTAAGATATCTCCCCCCACCCCGCCTCAAACTGTGCTCAGTCACTTTCATCTAACCCTCATTTCAGTGACAGAGAGAATACAATTAAGTTATTTCTGCTTAGTTTCAAGTGGTTAGATACTGTTAAATACAAAATGTGCAATATCATAGTAGACTGATTTCTATTTATTTATTTATTTTTAGTTTACATAAAATGTGGTATGTTAAATCAAAGATAAACCCAGAGGGAAAAAGAAGGGGGATAAAACTAAGTATCCCTGGGAAAAGGTTTACTGACTTTCTTCTTTTCCTTAGCTCTCGATAAGGAGCTTAATGCTGGTTATGCAATCCAAGCAAATGGAACTATCTGTTTCTGGTTAGGCATGAGGTTGTGAGATAGGCAAACTTAATTCCCAGCATATCAAGTTAATATGCCTTTTCTCTCCAAATCTGAACACTTCTCCAGCAGTAAAGGAAATAAAGCTTATCTATGAATACGTAATTATTCTGCACAACAAACAGCTGATTTGCTGGAAGGACAAAATTTATCTGTATACGAAATAAAAAGGCAAAGAAGTAACAATGTTCTGACAAAAAATAATCAACTTAAATGTCAGCAATGCTGCTTCTTAAAAATCAGTGGCAGAGCTGTTTACACATGAACATTTTTCTATAAATGCAGTTAGGAAGGTCGGTCATGATGGCAAGGCACGTATGAGAAAAAAAGCAATAAGGAATGAAATAAAATCCTGTTGTACTCAGATGTTTCCTGCAGTTAAATCACAGAGCAGTAAAGTTTGAAATGTTTTATTAACAGTTTTGGTAATACTTAATCACATGCAATTTTGCAGGCCCAGAACAAAGCATTCCATGAATAAGCTATGTGGACAAGTCTCCTGCAATCCAACTCAAATACTTCATTTCACATGTTCACTTACAGGACAAGGGTGGGGGGTTTGGCTTTTGTTTGTTGGGGTTTGTTTTTTTTTTTTTCTTTTCTTTTTTTTTTTTTTTTTTTTGGGTTGGTTGCTTTTGAGGCAGGTCTTTTAAGGGTTTTGTTATTGAGGGATTTTTTTTTTTGTCTGTTTGTGGCTTTTTTTTTTCCTCCCCAGTTTATTAAAAACCAAACAACTCATTAAAAGCCTGACACTAATAAGATATTAGTTACAGCCAAGAAGGCAAAGCCCATCTCCATCCAGTCCATCAAATATCTCGACACATATTTCATTGCCCCTCTCTGCTGTAACTCTTGGAGAAGCAGCTTCTCCATTACACCTCCTTTTAAGACGTGATACTGCTCTCTAACCTAAGGGTCCCATCAAATTTCAGATGAGTCAGTATATTCACATCCCCCCTTCTCCACCACTGAACTGGGGGGGCTGTAGAAGGTTGTTCCTTCTGCACACCCAAGGAAATTATTTTTTTGCTCCTCAATTGGATCAAAATTATGCAAGCCCTGTTCAAGAATAGTTTCATTTTTCACACAGCTCCTCTTGTCATCTCAATGTGCTGGAACAGTACGAAGTAACTGGAAGCAACACTGTGAAGCTGTTCTTTCAGTAAAAAGAGCCTTAATATTGTCACCAGAAGGCTCACAGACTCTGAACTTGTTAGCTTTCAAAATTTAAAGCACTTACCTCTTCAAGGACATCTGCAAGCTTACTAAGTATCTCCTCAGGAAGGCTCTGGAATGTGGGAACACTGCAATACAAGAGAAACGTCGATTAATGGACCCCTCTATACAGGTCATAAATCTGGCTGCATTTCTCTCATCTATCTTCCAGAGATATTTCACTCATCATCTGGGGCTGAACAAGTGTTTACCAGGAAAGTGGCATATATAATGGAAATCTGATCTTCTTCTAGCAGCCAAGATGTGTTTTGTGATGATGGGAGACCACTTGCAGTAAGCATCCAGAGAACCACTCATAAAGCTGGTAATCAACTAAGAGTCAATTAAGGATTTACTGGAATTAAGCTGCTGTGCTGCAAACCTGGCCAGTGACATGTAGGACAATGCAAGTTTTTTTCCCAGTCTGCTTCCATGCCACTAGAAATAAACAATAAAAAGGGGTAGAAAAAGATCAGCTCTAACCAGCAACAGGTATAAGATTGACTGAAATCACACAGACACATAACAAATGCAGAGCACAAAGCCACGAAGCGTACTGGGTCAGCAACAAGGCAGCATTGAACCACTGCCAGAACTATTAAAGACTTCATAGGGAATTTTACATCCAATTTGACAGTTTTCTTTTGCTGAAAAGGCAACTTTTCCACTTGCTTGGTAGCATTTCACTTGGCAAAGGTCTACCAGGCCAGGCTGGACTTGCTGGTCAAGGTGAGAGGGTGATGCAGCAATGAAGACCAGCCTAGGGACCACAGGACTGAGATTTAATTCAGTCTGGGGCAGAATGAGGGATATGAAGTTAGGTGTCCAAACCTCCTTCAAATACCCTGACCTTGAACCGATATCTCTACCACCTTCTAGCCTACCCAGTAAGGTTGCGGAGTCTCTCTGCCTAGACACACTCAAAAGCCATCTGGACACAGTCATAGGCAACCAGCTCTGGGTTGCCCTGCTTTAATAGTGGGACCGGGACAGATGACCTCCAGAGGTTCCCCCTGCTCAACCAGCCTGTCATTCTGCAAAACCTTGGTCTCATTCTCTATTTTCCAGGAAAGCTTGATGTCCATCAATATTCCCAAGTACCACTAAATAAAATGCAAAGACACAACGTACATTCCAGACACAAAAAAGCACTCTGTACCTGCTTAAAATAAAAACACTTGTCATCAGTCAACTAGTTACATAAAATGTTAGCCCAAGCCTAGCACTGAGCTGATATAGCTCTAGTGAGGCCATTTCCGAGAAGAGTTCACTCAAGAGATGCTTTATTACACTCCATTACATGACATAAACCTAGTTCTATGCTCCTAATATTAAACTGAGATCCCCAATGCATTGCTCCTTTTTCAGGAACATTAATGACTGGGTGCAAAGTGAGGAGGAAGTGAACTGCTGGAAGGAGCTTCCTAACGAGAGATTAAGATAATCCAAAAGTTTCCTTTCACACAAGGTTTTTTTTAATCACATAACCACATAGAAGTTATTCTTGACATTTTGGAGAGCTAAAAAACCCCAAGCCCATATGTTTTTTGCAAACCTGAACTCTGGAAAACAAGTCCTAGCATGTGCCTTCAGGGCAAGCGTATCACCTATGTTTCACAAGTCCTAAACACTTTCTGGATGCACAATTTGGTAGCTGCTTTGGCACCCAGAGAAAACCCACCCACAAAAGAAAAGGGAAGGCTTCAGCCCTTACAGAGGGCTTGATAGGAAAGCTCAGTATTTTACCTGGGGCCAAGAATGAAGTGCCTGGAGAACTTTATTTGGGAACAGAAATAGAGCAGAATTTCCTTTTATTAGCTTCAACATATGCTATGCTGCAATGGAATTAGAAAGTTTGAAAGCCTTCATTATTTCTTTAAAAAAACCCAAAAAACCAACTAGATGTATTAAATAACAAAACAGAACTGGCCAACTAATCACAGAAAAATACAATTGTTCATGTTCTCAACACCATCTTTGTTTTTTCCTTAGGAATTGCTCTTTTTCACTAGAAATCCATTATATGATGTCTGGACTGAAGCATAAAATGAAAGTTTGTTACACCAACTCTAGCATTCCCAAATGAGGAATAAACTTATGGCAGAAGATAATACTCCCAGACATCTGGACAAATTTTACTGCACTTGCACCACTACACTCCAAAATTGAGGGAGAATATACCACAGCACATTATTCAGAAATAATTACATCTGCAAAAGTCTAAGGAAGGGTAGTGGAAGACATCTATCACAGACCAAATGCATGAGAAGCAGGGAAATAGCATATGAGCTCTGAACAGATTCTAATCTTATTATTGAAAACTTAGGAGATTTTCCTTGTTTACTTAGTTTCCTCAGATAAACACTTAAAACTTTTAACACAGCAAAAGAGCAGATAAAGGGAAGATCAACTTGTTGAAAAAATGAACACCAACACCATCACACCACAGAATTACACAATTAATAGCACAGATTTATGGTGGCTTATGAGGGGCCAGAATCCTTCTAAAGAGCTAGAAAAGACAATACAGTCAAATTATAATGGAGCATCCTAAGAAGAGGTTTCACAGGACTGCCCATGATTTTAGTACCCAAAAAAACCTGTACTGTACAAATACCTTTATAAAAGTAATGGATAGAAAGCATTTATTGACCTATTAAGAGATGTTATAAATTCAGTACAACAGAGCTGATGATGAAACCAATAGAAAAACAAGACTTGAAAAGATGCTGAAGTGTCTATGACAATATTGAATGCTCAACTTGATTCTCCATATCAATAAAAATATATTCCTACTCTCTTCGTGACAACAATAAACAGATTCTTGCTTTCCTCCCAAATCTACCTGCAATATTGAAACAGTTGCATATAAAAAAAAAAAAAAAAATCAATGTACTGAAGATTATCTCCATGGGGTTACTTGCACTCAAAGGAAAATGGAGGCCCAGTTCTAAAGGGAGAGCTTAGAGGAAAACACCTGTGCTGCAAACTGCTGCCAGGGAGAAGACACATCGTAGGAAGGCAAACAGGAGCAGAAGACTCAAAGGAAAACCTTGGAGATGTTGCCACACAAAAGGCAAAAAAAAAAAAAAGTTATGTTCCATTTTCTACAATCTTGAGAAATTTGTGAAAAAGTCTGAAAATACAGAAAAGAGAATGTTCAGCACTCGAGTTCAGATATATTCATTACTTACAAAGAAATCACAGTAAATGCAGCTCCATCTCATCAAGAAATTACTTGCTTTGCACTTAAAGCAGGCTCAAGTAAATCCAGACTTTATCTGACAAGTTCTTCTCCAATCACTTCTTAAAATCACCAAAAAATGAAAATTTTAAAACATCCATACCATCTACTCTAGGTTGCAACAATTGCTACAGCTATTAAAAAAACCAAAAAACAAAACCCCCACATTCTGCTACCTAATAGTGAAGTCTCTTAACAAAGTTTAAAATGTTTTTATACAGACTCTTCTTCCTACCTGTACCATACACAAGGAACTTCATTCCACTTTTCTCCACAACCATCTCCCACTTTGCCCAGAAACTATTTCTGCTGTAGACTAAGCACTAGGAGCTTGTTCATCCCTTCCTAGCAAGCTGTGCTCCCTACAAGTCTAGTTACCTCATCTTTTTGTAATCTTTCTCCAGCTGCTTTGTGTTCCATATAATGAGGAACAGATTCTCCACCTGCACTGAATGTACCTGAAGCTGCCCTGAAAGGGAAAAGATCTGCACTCCAACACACCTGTGCTAAGGTGGGAATCAAAACCCAATCTTGTTCATCCTGCGGGAATGCCTTGATACCTCCTGGGCCACAGAGATGATGACCAGGGCTTTCTCCCCTGCCTAATCCTTTAAGTATATTTCAAGAGAAACTACTAAAGCACTTATTTTCAGAAGAGTCTCCAGTTCTGCTACAATTTCCCCCATGAAGCAAACAGCTGAAGGGTAATCAGCCATACACCACCTAACACTAATTATTCAAGAAAACCCCTCATCTCTTTGTGATGAGGTTATAGAATAAGGCTAGATAGGGACTAGAGATGCTTTCACAACTGACATTCTATTTACCTGTGGCCCTCCCCTTGCTCCTTTAAGTTATTTATAGAATCATAGAGTAGTCTGGGTTGGAAGGGATATTTCAAGATCATCTAGTCCAACCCCCCTGCAGGGAGCAGGGGCATCTGCAACTAGAGCAAGTTGCTCAGACCCCCAGACAACCCCACCTGGAATGTTTCTAGGGTTGAAGCACCTACCACCTCTCTGTGCAACCTGGGCCAGGCTCTCACCACCCTCAGTGTAAAAAATGTCTTCCTCCTCTCTAGTCTTAAATCTCCCTCTTTTATTTTCAAACCATCACCCCTTGTCCCATCACAACACGCCCTGCTAAAAAGTCTGTTCCCCAGCTTTCTGACAGGCCCCATTTAAGTGCTGAAAGGCCACGGTAAGATCTCCCTGGAGCCTTCCCTTCTCAGAATCACAAAATTATTGAGGCTGGAAAAGACCTCAGAGATCATCGAGTCCAGCCTGTGACCTAACACCATGACATCAACTAAATCATGCCACTAAGTGCAGCATCCAATCTTTTCTTAAACACCTCCAGGGATGGTGACTCCACCACCTCCCTGGCCAGTCCATTCCTGTGTCTAATCACCCCTTCTGTGAGGAAGTGCTTCCTGATATCCAACCTAAACCTCCCCTGGTGCAGCTTCAGGCCATACCTTCTTGTCCTGTCACTAGTTGCTTGGGAGAAGAGCCCGACCCCCACCTGACTACAACTTCCCTTCAGGTAGTTGTAGAGAGTGATGAGGTCCCCCCCGAGTCTCCTCTTCTCTGGGCTGAACAACCCCAACTCTCTCAACCCGTCCTCACGGCAGAGGAGTTCCAGCCCTCAGATCATTTCTGTGGGCTCCTCTGGCCCTACAACAGGTCCATGTCTTCCTGTGCTGAGGATTTATGGTGATAACAAGGCAAACCAGATCCCTAACTTAAGGAAACTGAGTTTTAAAAGCAAATGACAACAAACCAAATATTATTTTTTATCAATACACAAACATCACAATGTCTTATCACAAAAGATATGTGACTGCCAACACAGGTAATGGGATGAGGAGCAACTTCTGACCTTCTTCAGTCTCCTGCCCCCAAGCCTCACCAGGCTCTCCTTTGAGGATGAGAAGGTGAAGTAGCTGCACTGGTGGAGAAGCTGCTCTTGCTGACAAGGAGAGGTGACTCTTTCCTGGCTATATTCCATGCTATTCAGCTATGGAATATTTTGTAGGGGATGACAGTCCACAAACCTGATGAGGGCACCATGGGGAATTGCTCACTGTCTGCAGGAATGGCAGAGCTGCTATGTTGGTTGGCTTTGAAAATGACACATTCCCACAGAGAACTCAACATGCTGCCAAAACGGGGGAAAACAGCTGCGCCAAAATGTCCATGTTGAATCTCCCTCATTATACAAAAGCAAAGAAGTGTCCAACCTGAAGGTGGTGAAAGGAGGCGTGAAAGGTCAAATTGCCATCCCTGGTGATCTGTGGTCGCTGAGCTGCTCTCAACTTTTAGGCAGAAGCAACCTCCCCCATTAGCAATGCTCTGATTCATATCCTTGATTCACCCCATGGGATTACTCATTCTAAACCAGTAAGGGCTTCCAAATAATCCTATCTGCAACTCCAGGTGTTAATTTTACCCTAAAAACTACTCGGTGGCAGAGATGCCAGCACTCCGACAAGACATTTATCTCTGACATACATGAAAACTGTGCAGGAAACTTGGATGTCTTCTTTCTTCAGCTCAACACAAGAGCATCTTATGTCTTTCTAAAGGCATTTCAAGTTGTGTTCCCCAAACTTTTGGAGGGCATTCATTGCTTGGCAGTTGGCGGTGAATGGTTCTCGTGGGTTAACTCTGAAACAAACCCTTTATCTTTTATTACTGGTTGGCACCGTAGCAAATGCAGTTGTTGTCACTGTTCTTTGCCTTGGGCCAGATGGAAAAGCATAGTTAAAAAATCAAAACAGATCAGTAAAAGGAAATGAAGTCTGTCTGCATTCCCTGAAACTCTTTTTTCCACCCGATTGGAAAGAAGGTTGAAAAATGTTAATGTCCTTGCTTTTACCACATTTGGGATGCCCCTCCAGCACAGTTTCTCTGCTCCAAAAGAATGGAGGCAAAATCTTACCTAGCAGAGGCTGACACTTGATTAAGGTTACTCACAAAAAAGAAGATGTTTTTAACAACTCAAGCTGGAAATGCTACGTACAGGCAGCCTGTATGTCAAGTTCTGTCAGGTGGGGACTGCTGGCTCTGTCAGGATCATGACCTTAAAGAAAACCCCAAAAACTAAGAAAAATGTTTACAGCCTTATTCATGAAAGTTTACAAAAATTTGTTGTGCAATATTTTGTGCTGGCTTCTCTTTGCCACCTTAAACTGAGACATGTGGCACCAGAGAACATCACATAGTCCCACCCTTCTCATGTTGATATCTGTCCCAAGATCTGGCTGGTATCAGTTTAAGTGGAATCTTGTAAAAGATAGTTTCAGAAGGAAAAAAAAAAAAAATCTCTGTTGCTCCTATACCCAATTTATATCTCAGGGGACAGATCCTGTTCCTGTCAGGTATGTTAACACAGCCAGACAGAGGAAAAAAACCATGCTAGGAAGCTAGGAAGGCAGAGTGCAGAACTGCAAAGCAAGACAAGCCTCTATGTTTTGCATTATCCCATATAGAATCATAGAACTGTTTTGGAACTGGTTGGAAAAGACCTTTAAGATCGTCAAGGCCAACTGTTAACCCAGCACTGCTAGGTCACCACTAAACCATGCCCATCAGCACCACATCTACATGTCTTTGAAACCTCTGCAGGGATGGGGACTCCACGACTGCCATAGGCAGCCTGGGTCAGGCCTTGACAACCCTTGCTGGGAAGAAATTGTTCCTCATGTCCAACCTAAACCTCCCCTGGCACAACTTGAGGCCATTTCCTCATGTCCTAACACTTGTTCCTTAGGAGAAAAGACTGACCCCACGTGGCTCCAATCTTCTTTCGGGGAGTTGTTGAGAGCAAGGAGGTCTCCCCTGAGCCTCCTTTTCTCCAGGATCAACAACCTCAGGTCCTTCAGCCACTCCTCGCAAGACTTGTGCTCTGGACCCTTCACCACCTTTGCTGCCCTTCTCTGGAGATGCTCCAACCCCTCAATGTCCTTTACGGAGTGAGGGCCCCAGAACTGAACCCAGGATTCAAGGTGTGGCCTCACCAGTGCTGAGTCCAGGGAGATGATCCCTGCCCTAGTCCTGCTGGTCACACTGGTGCTGATACAAGGGATTTCATTTCAGTACTTTAAAAATGCATTTCCAGCATGGTTAGGAAGTTGCACGCTTAGTTTCAGATATTTGGCAAAACCATCTCCCAGGTTGCTTGGAGATGCTATGAGGATTATCCAGTGTTGAGATCATCCAGTGACTTGACTGTGCATCAGCTTGCTGGGGAGAAAATGCAAACGGTTTTGAGGAGGTGGTAAGACAGGGAGTCTCTTTTGAATGGGGAGAACAACTGCAACTAGCACCTGAGGCCAACAAAAATGCTGGGTGCCTCTGTGCAAGAGCCAGCATGAAAGAGTGTCACGGGTTTTAGGGCTGGGCTGGCACTAGACAAATAGCTGATGTTCTCTGTTAACCCCTCTCCATTCCTAAAGGGAAGAGAAAGGGAATAAGGGACAGAGAATTATGGACTGGAAGAGAAAACTAAAACAGCTTGAATGAAACAATAACAATAAAATGTATTATACACAAATATATACAAAACCAGTATCAAACCCAACTTTCTGCACCCTATGGTGCACGAGATTGAGCACTAACTTTGGTCTGCAAAGGAACAAGGATAAGCAAAAGCCTGTGTGCACATCCCAACCTTGGTAGTGACTCTAAACACGGGGTGTTATCACTGCTGGAAGCAGAGACTGTCTGCGAAAATCTGCCCTTAGCTTTAAAAAGTGCCACTGCTTAGAAGAGACTGAGCCAAAAAGTGAAATCACTGAACAGAATCAGTTCATCTCTGGCTTAAGCCAGGACAGAGTGAGCCAAGCATGCGTAGTGAAAGGGTCATCTGTTCATTTTGTGTTGCAAACTGTTGCATAAAAATAAAATTCCTCCTTTCCATCAGATTAATAGGTATTATTTAGAGAATAAACTGTTGGGATTTTTTCATATGTAGTACCCACCACAACAGAAGTGGCAGAAAATAAGTTCCAAAGGTGTATTTAGTTCTTCAGAAACTTAATCCTTACCCTATTAAAAATGTAACTGGTAAGTCAAGGCTAGTTTTCCTGACCTAATTGTCCACACATTTTCCTCAGTCTTAAAGAATATTGGAGGAAAAGGAAAAAGAGAGATGTCACTCATGCTCACATTAATTACACTTAGGTCTGTCCTTCAAAGCAGCTCAGACAATGCAACCCTTCACAAGAGAGAATAGGTTGCTCTGCAGGTGTTGCAGATGACTTGTCTGCTGTGATAAAGCTACAAAAGCATTAAAATCCTTTGGCGTTGTTTATCTTGGAGAGGGTGAAAGTGTTAGAGCTACAGTTTTAAAGCTCTGCCACTCATAACACAGACCTTATTCTGGTAAATAAACTCCTGAAAGGAGTTTGTAGTACCTTTCTTTTTTTTTTTCTCCCAGACATCTTGATATATACTAAGATCTGCTATACGGAGGAAAATGGGAGAGATGAAGGAAGCAAATTAACAGATCTTTTTCTTTCTAAGCAAAAGACTGAAGTACAGAATTAGTTCTGTTTCCACTCAAACCAGGACACCCTCTGATGACAAAAGGACAATGATGATGCTAATGGGTGATGTGGTCTGTAGAATGAGGCCAAAACTCTCCCTGTGGGGAATACACCCACGGCATGTGGAACGATCACAGAAGGATGTGGTTGCACATCATATTTTGGTCCAGGCTCTGTTTATGTTCACTAGGCTGCTGAGGCACCCCAGACTATTATTTTCCCTTGCTTCAATCCTTGTCTTTCCCTGACAGTGGTTCATTACCAGAGACTGCCCTCCTACTGCACCTCATTTTGCAGTTGTTGGGGAGACAGTACTTTTTTTTTTTAAAAAAAACTTAAACTGTTGCTGCCATGATGAGATGGAGAGAGAAGACTGAACAGGTATGTAAAGCCCTTCATGCATTTTACATGCATTTGCTCAAGATAATTCATCTTGAAAAGGACAGTTGCTCCTGAAGAGCTACAAATGCTCAGCAGCAGCAAACTGCTTTGGAAACATTAATGAACTTCAGGCAGGTAGAGTTCTGGTTACTCAGCTCCAGACAAAGGATTCACACTGCCCAGCAGTGCTGCTCTTGTGCCGGACAATGGAGGAAGCCTATATCTGCTATTACCATTCAAGTATGCTATGGGATATTTTTTTCTGCTGTAGCAGTTGCTATTTCTTCATATCTGCAAATCAAATTATACCTGTAGCCCTGAAGGAAAGCTTTTGTGCCTTCCAACTCACCCATCTTTTCCAACATTATTATCTGGGTTATTAAAGATACTCCCTCAAACCCCTGCACCCTGTGTGCTTTGTTTCTATGATCCTGCATTCGTAATACAGCCAAGATTAAATTGTCCTTGGCTTGCAATGTCATTATTACCTCTTCAAAACAATTTACCATCAAGGAGTTTCTCTCCAGTGTTTTTTCCCCATTCTCCAGGAGATCTCATGAGAAATGAGCCCTCACCCGTCAGCCTCTGTGGACAAGCCTGAGTGGGTGCACTGAGCACGGTTTCTGCTTCTGCATCTCGACTCAGACTACAAATGCATCACTGCGGCATCAGAATGAAGTCAAACAAAACCCATTAACTCACACAGGATGCTAATACTGTGCCTAGAAAATGAAAGACATTTGCAACTGACTCTCAAAAGCAATCCTGAAACATGGATCAATACTTTGAGGACACGGTAGAGTTGAAAGAAGTGATAAATCACATTTGCATGCTCAGTCTGTTTCATCCATTCCTCCAAATTGGGCATTTAGAACATCTTCAAAACCAATCGAAGCCAGGCGTTTTGTCTCTAATAGTTGTCTGCTGAACTTGACAGCAAATTGTCATAATAATCTCTTTTTCATGAAGACACTGACAATACTGTTTCCAAAGCACGGACCCTATTCCACAATGTTCGCTGTTGTTGTAATGCTGCTTCCCACCTCTCTCCTTTTAACTGTCACCATTAAATGAATGTATTAAAAAGATTACCACAGTCTGCTGTCTTAATAATTACATATATTCTAAAGAAAAAAAAAAAAAGCTGTAAATGTTTTTTAAGGTCATCTGAATCACAAACATTTCACATTCTCCCAGGCAACTTCTTTTGGCACCCACCAAACCAAACAGACTTCAGATCTGTGTCCCTAATATTGAACTTTCAAAGAAAAATTACTCCCCAACACAGATGTTGACAGAATCCACACAATTCACAAAGCAAGCATTAAAATATCTAAATATATTCTCTGGTTTTGTTACTGTCAATTACTACAAGAAGTCAGAAGAGTTTTTTCACTATAGCAAATGAATAATATAGGATAAATAATATGGAAAACCTGTCTGATACATTAGAATCATAGAATCATTTTGGTTGGAAGAGACTTTGAAGATCAAGTCCAACCATTAACCCAGCACTAATAAAAATCCCTCCTGGATGGGGACTCCACCACTGCCCTGGGCTGCTTGGGCCAGGCCTTGACAACCCTTGAGGGGAAGACATTTTCCCTAACGTCCAACCTAAATCTCTCCGGCACAATTTGAGGCCATTTCCTCTTGTCCTGTCATTTGTTACATGGGAGAAGAGACCAAACCCCACCTGGATGCAACCTCCTTCCATGGAGTCATCAAGAGCAAGAAGGTCTCCCCTGAGCCTCCTTTTCTTCAGGCTGAACAACGCCAGTCCATCAGCTGCTCCTCATAAAGCTTGTGCTCTAGACCCTTCCCCAGATTCGTTGCCCATCTCTGGACACTCTCCAGCCCCTCAATGTTCTTGGAGTGAGGCACCCAAAAGTGAGGAACTCACTCCTATGTAGTGAGTTTGCAAGGGTGACACCATGGTTGGCAGCATCATCAATTGCCAGACGCAACTGCATCAAAAGCAGCAAAAATGGCTTTGGAGGCAATCTTGAGCTCCTCACTATGGATTGATTCATCTGAGATGAATTATTTACCGAGGGACAAAACATATTTGATCAGTAGATCATCACCAAGAGTAGTCTTCCAGGTATTGACTTGTATACCTCCTCCTCAGAGAAATAAGCCAGAAAAAAGGCACCAGAGTCCAGAACAGTTTGTTCCTCTTCATGGTAGATATCTAGGACAGTCATGTTTCCATGAAATTATGAGATTGGCCCCAATGAAATTAATCTCAGAGAGATTGATAGAGGCATTTGAGACCTTCTTACAGACAAGCAGTGTTGGTGTAAACTCCAGGTAATACCACAAAGTACTGTAAGACATCCAGGGCACCCTAAAACAGCCTAATTCAGTGATTCTAACCCAACACAAAAAACTGGCAAAAAACCATTCCTCCTAATTTCTAACCTGCACAGCTCTGGGGCAGCATTGAATAATTACTACTCAGTAGGAGACACAAGAGGAACACTGACTTCCAGACTTGCCCAAGGCAAAAAATACAACACCAGCAAATCCCTTCTAATTTTAAGCAAAGACAACCTCTCAGCAGTGTGCTCATTTGCCGGTCACGGTGGAAAGGACAACACACACATTATTGATTTCAGGGTGTAATTCAGGAAGTTTATCTTCTGCGAAGCTCTGAAGGCTAACAAATGGCAGCTTGTCTGAATTCCTTGTTTCTAATGGCTTTTATTCATACACTTGGTAACGGTGCTGATGTTGCTCTTTGTCTTTTTGTAGAAGAGCCCTGTTATCTGTGAATGTCTTTCTATATATGTTACAGAGACCTTTTGGAGATTTGAGTTTGGATCTACTTAAAAATTGTAACACTGCACATTTTAGAAGGCTCAGCACACCAAATACCTTTATAATGCCTCCAATGCCATAATTGGTACACCCCTCCTTCAGGATAAGCCTCAGTACCCCTATTGAATTAAAGAGAAGAATGAAACCATCTCTGAGTTTACAATGCTGATGATTTTCTCCCCTCTTGGAAAACTCTGTACATCTCAGGAGTCCAAAATTTGCTATGCACAGTAAAGCTCTGCAGCACTTTTTCTTGCGTGGAAAATAAAAGGCAGCTGAAAATGAATTAAATGTTGAGGATATTCAAGTGCCTTAGATTGTATTGGAGAAATAATCAAATAAGCTTGACATATTTGAAATACCGTTTGAAAATTCAATTGTTTAAGAAAACATAATCTTTGGACTATTGCAGCCAGGCAAGCAATGTAATGGGTAAAAAAAACCCTAAAGCAAAATGAAAAAAAACCCCAAAACAAACAACAAAACAAACAAACAAAACCCAAACCACCAAAAAAAACCCAACCAAACAAAAAAACCCAATAAAACAAAACGTGTTGTGAAGACAATTTCAATTATTTAATATAGCTCTCTTCAGTTGCTGTCAAACAGTCTTTGCTTATCACTTCCTCTGCATTTGCTTGAAGAGCAGCTCATCTAGGGGCTGCAATCCTAAAACCAGCTACCATATTCTTTATTAGAAGACACCTCTGTTAAGACCAGGTGCAGCCCTATGCCCAAGCTCATCCCAAAGTCTCTGCTGGAAGCACGGCCCCCAACCCACATAACGTTCAAACAGGAGCATCTTGGGTTTGGATGAGCATCAGCACAAGCACAGATCCAGCCATGCAGACATACTGTGACCTGCTACGTGCTTCAGGTACAAAGTGGTTTGGAGAAGGAGGGAAACTTTCTGGCCAGCAGTAAGACTGACAGGTCATGGGTCAGATGATCCATGTAATGGCCACTCTCATCCTGGAAGAGAAAGTCCTGAGAAATTCTGCATTGGATCCAATTTGCATTGGATCTGCCCCCACTTGAACTGCAACAGATGTCTAACTTCGCTCTATCCAGCACGTCCATTATTTTTTCCACTGCAACATGAGAATGTTTTGGAATGGTTTGGCTTGTAAGACAACTTTAAAGGTCATTTAGTCCAACACCCCTGCAGGGAGCAGCAACATCTGCAACTAAAGCAGGTTGTTCAGAGCCCTGGCCAACCTCACCTGGAATGTTGCCAGGGATGGGGCATCCACCACCTCTCTGGGCAGCCTGAGCCAGTCTCTCAACACCCTCAACATCAAAAATTTCTTCCTTCTACATAAGCTAAATCTTCCCTCATTTAATTTAAAACCATCACCCCTTGTCCTGTCACAACAGGCCCAGTTAAAAAGTCTGTCCCCAGCTTTCTTATAGGCCGCCTTTAAGTGCTGAAAGGCTGCAATAAGGACTTCCTGGAGCCTTCTCCTCTCCAGCCTGAATAATCCCAACTCTCTCAGCCTTTTCAATCATCAGATTACAAAAGATCAGCATTACATCAACACCTCTGCATCCCAAAAGGAATCTCAGCTGGCACACTGCTACATCAGTCCTCCTGAGCTGACAGGGGACTCAGATCATCAGTACTAAAGGATTGTGTCTAAACCTTTTCCATTTATCCTGTTTCAGAAGGGTGATAAAGACAATAATGAAATATGAGTGGGTGATTTTAGTGGGTACTGTCTGAGCCAAAATGGTTGGTATTTAGATAGAGAAATAATACTTGGAGAAGGCAGGACACAACATTAGAACTTGTGTTGCATGCATGAAGCCAGCAGAATAGAAACCTGACCCTGAAATTAGCCCACAGGTATGTCAGTGAAGAAGAAGAGACAGGAGAGATGGATCTAAAAGGAATGAAGATGGCGTACTCATTTTTGGTGCTCAGTCTTTGCCCTGAGCCTTGTAACCCAGGATGCAACATGCTGCCCCTTTTTTGCCCATGGCAGCATCCAGTGAGTCTGGCTAAGCGCAGAGCTTCTCCTCATGAAATAGCAAATCTAGCAGCTTATCAAAAATTATTTTTAAAATGTAATTTATGCCAGTAAGATTTTTTTTTCTTTTTTTTCTTTTTTTTTTTTGTCATAGAAAGAAGGTCATCACGATAAGACTATGGCTGGCTGACAAAAGCAAATGTGGTAATTTACTGTACATTGATTTATTCAAGGCCACATAGCATCTTGATTAAAAATGTCATTATATATGTTTAAAAGGAAACACTTTAGATTAAAATCTCAGTCACTGACAGGTATCAAAATATAGTTAAAAGAAGTAAGCAATGGGCCTTGGAAAGCACTTCTCATAAATCCATTTCTAATTTACTGTCATTTCTATTTTATTGATGATCATTCCTCAAGATTGCAGATGAGGTAATTTATTGCTCTTAGATGATTAACATCTAACAAAATGCCCTTTAATAGTCCAAGTATCCAATAACTCATTTTTTGAAACAGGTATGCAGATCACAGCCACAGCATCAGAGCAAGCACATAAGCACTGACTTAAAACAAGGTAGCCAGGTCCTCCCTGACAATCTCATCCATAAAAGCACAGTTAGCATTCTTGGAGTAATGAACCTGTCATTTGACATGCATTCACAGTAATTGTTACCTACATGGGAGAAAAATCAGATGAAGATCATCTCACAGGTGAAGGAAGTCAAGACCCAGTGGAATCAGAAATCAGATAAACTGAGATTTTTATCCAATTTCCCAGTTTCTAGCAATAAGGCAAGTATTAGAACATCATTATCTGGGACAGAGCTGTCTTCGTTTGGGAGCCTATAAGACAAAGTTGCATATATTCTTATAAAGATGTGCTTTTTCCCTTCTCTAACAGAAAAATCAGTGGCAGATGTCTATGGAGGTTGTAATGAACCTCAGTGGCTTAGGGACATTGTCACTTTTCAGTTGTCCCTTAGACACCCAGCACCTCATGAAGACAGGACTGGAAATAGCTTGCTTATGAAGGGTGGAAATGTATTGAAACGTTAGCTTAGCTTGTCATCTGCAAACCCAGAGGAACAGAAGTTCCTGGATTTCTGGTGCCATTTGGAAGGGTAAATCCCATAGGACTGGACTTGTAAATGCAGGTCATGGATTGTAACCCTGGTTTCCTCCAATAGAGAATCCAGGAGATGCTGAGCATCTCCCTTCCCTACCACTGCAGTGGAGTAGATACCGTGCTGGACAGGACATCTACTCCCTTCAGACTTCTCTGCACTGGTTTGATTAGCTCAGCCTCACCTTCTGTTTTGAAGGAGGGTTTGGACCAGATGACCCCAGGGACTCTTGAAACATGAACTACTCTAGATAAGGGCTCACACTTTATTTCATTGTTGTGAATATCACACCAAATTTATCTCTTTAAATACCATCTTTGATCTTTCCACTCTTGTGCTTATTCCGATTTGCTTTGAAAGTTAGCTTCAACATTTTGATTTTCTTGTTAAAACCCTTATCTTATTGATCTATAGCGTGCTTCAGTCAGATGGTCCTCCTCAGCCTCCTTGTTAGCAGCTTAACAGAATACTAATGCACTGCAGGTCAGCTGTGATTTTCTGAATTATTAAGTAGCTCAGGATATTTACTATCCCTCTGAGGACACTTTAGCCTAAGCCTGGTTTGTCTCCATCTATAGCTCAATTTAACAGCGTAACTCCTGCAAGTGTGTTCTTTGAGATCATCTTCACTGGCACTTTCTATTTTCTCTACACTTTAAAATATGTATTTCTAATTGCATTGTGAACTGCTGGGGCGCATGGTGAGTTTGTCCTCATTGAGCTGTAGAAACTCTTTTCATCTTCTTCCAGAAATAATTATGCTGGTTTATTGGTGTCTATATAAAGTTTAAATTACTCTTCCTAATATGCATTACCTTGTATTTTTTGAAGTTACAAGTAATACACAGCTCAATTCCCACAGTTTAAGTCAGTCTGGTGATCAATGTCCTCCTGAGTTTTCGGTAATCTGTGAGTTGTATTTATTGGCAAGTCACTTGTGTGATATGTCCAGAGACAGTATATAATTGAATTTAAAATGCATCCTTGATACTCATAAAAGCAATAAAAAATTCACCTTCTGCCTGCACATTAAAAATTCATCCCATGCAAATAGAGGACAAATGCATAAAATTACCATTATGATGTGCAAATGTACTAGACACAGAAAAAAGAGGCTGGACGTAAAAACATTTAATAGATCTGTGCTCAAATGGCAGCATTTATTGAACTTCTCTAAAGTCACTGAAGAAAAAATGCTCCCATTAGTGACTTGACTAAGTCCATTTCAGCTTGATTCAAAAATGTGATTGGTACCATTATTAACAAGAATGTGGACCCTGTGTGAAATTAGAATTAGTTCCCTGAAATACAACCCCCAAAATACACCATTTCACGTTAGGTGATTCTATCCAGACAGTCAAATTCTCTATGTGACTGCTTTTCTGATGAATATAAATGCCAGCAGGGAGACTATTATTAGCATTTTAAATCTTTTCCCACTCAGAACACAACTTCAACACTTCTTTAAGGTTCAAAAACTCATCCCTGAGTTTGCTGTGGACAGCTATCTCCAGGAAACCAGAACAATGGAGCTGCTGTCATTTGTCTGTTTCCTTCTAAAATGGTGTCCATATGCACCTTCTATGTTCCTATTGCTTTTCTTAGACTTCGATTTTCACCATCTGAATCTGAGTGAAAATCACCAAGATATTCAAGCCACCCTTGCCTCCATGGACAGAACCTCAAAATTACATTCACAGAATCATAGAATGGTTTGGGTTGGAAGGGACCTTCAAGATCATCTACTTCAAACCCCCTTGACTTGGGCAGGGACACCTCCCCTAGGCCAGGTTGATCAAAGCCCCATCCAGCCTGGCCTTGAACACATCCAGTGATGGAGCATCCACAGCTTCACTGGGCAACCTGTGCCAGTGTCTCACCACCCTCCTAATTTCTAATCTAAATCTCCCCTCTTCCAGTTTGAAGCCACTAACACTCATCCTGTCTCTACAAGCCCTTGTACAAAGTCCCTCCCCAGCTTTCTTGTAGTCCCCCTTCAGATACTGGAAGGCAACATTCAGGAAATCCAACTGTTTTTCTTGACCTGAGTGCTCTTCTGAAGCAACTGGCTGTCTTATCACAATAGTGTTTCTTTCTCCCTCTTTTAATTTTTATTTTAGCTGTAGAAGCAATAAGACTTTCAGGGCAATCTGCTCAACTCTTAGTTTTTTGTCTGCTCAGCACAAAGTAACATTAACAGGTAATTAAGCACATTGGGGGCCATTAACTCAAGATTCTCTATAAATGTCTTAAAACTGGGCCTGAAAGTAGAAATTAAATTCCCCCCCTTTTATTCACATTGATGATTTTTCATAAGCATGAAATACTACATATGGCTTTATTTTCCCACGTCAGATTGGACTGATTTTGGTTACCACAGTCTTGGGGGTCAAGCCCCAGTTGTTTTAGCCCATCACATTTGCCACCTTGCTGAGAACCTGGAACCAGAAGCACCACAAAGTGTGCATGGGTTGATGATTTTTCCTCTTCTCTTTGCCCTAATTCAAATGCAGATGCCTCCAGGAATTCAGTACTGAGGATTTTCTATGCTCTGTGTTGCTGTTATGTTGACAGCTTGTTACTCCTAAAACAGTTTGTAGAGTTATTTAAATACAGCAGTTTGAAATGATTTAACCTAGCAGAGTATCTCAGTTCATGCTCTAGCAGCAGGCAGGTTTGCTGGCCATAGTTTGTATCCCCAGCCTGACATTGCTCTGCACCTTCATCTTCTAACTCCGAGTAATTATCTTCTGACCAAAATCATAGAATCACAGAATTGTTTTGGTTGGAAGAGACCTTTAAGATCATCAAGTCCAACCATTCACCCAGCACTCCCAGGTCACCACTAAACCATGTCCCTCAGCACCACATCTCCACAGCTTTGAAAACCCTGCAGGGATGGGAACTCCACCAGTACCCAGGGCAGCCTGGGCCAGCCCTTCACAGCCCTTTCAGGGAACACATTTTTCCTATTATCCAATCCAAACCTCCCCTGGTGCAACTTGAGATTTTTTCCTCTTTTCCTATTGTTTGTTCCTTGGGAGAAGAGACTGAACCAACCTGGTTCCAACCTCCTTTCAGGGAGTTGTTGAGAGTGAGAAGGTCTCCCCAGAACCTCCTTTCCTCCAGGCTAAACAACCCCAATCTATGCTAACTGGGGATTTATCTTCTAAGTATCAGCAACAAGATGCAGCTTATACCTTCTAAAAAGGCAGAAAAACCCTTAGAGCACGGACCTTCTCCCCAGCTCCTTCAAGTAGATACAGCAAACAAAAGATGTAATTTCAAAACCAAACCATCATTTTAATTAAAACTCATCAACAATTATTTTGGAAAGCCAAGAACACTCGCTCCTCCAAATACAATATATATTAACACTGAGTCATGCAGTTTTGGCCATTTAAAAAACTATTCTTGTGTGCTACCACAGTTTGCCATATAGTTTTACTTGGAAGATCTCAGGAAAATACTTGCCACAAGTGAACACCAAGTGTGTTGTGCAGGCTGGGAAAACTACTATGTTTGGCAAGGAAAAATGCCTTATTTGGCCAGCCAAGAAAAGGTCTCATGGAAGCAAGAGTCTCCTGAGAGCAAAGTCAAGCACTGGTGAACTTCACTTCTTTCTGAGAGTCTCTTCAACTGGAATCTCTGCCAGCAGAGATTGAGAATGGGCCACCCCAATTATCTAACAACATCATGGTCAGGCCATCATCCCGAGGAGCAGGTTTAGGTCAGCCCAAGAATAAGAAAAGGAATTGATTTAGATCTATGAGATACAAATCAGTATATTTTGGTTCAAAGAGTAGACTTCTGTTTCTCTCTGGTTAGGTGAAAGCTCTGACACTCATGCTCAGTTTTTCACTTCTGTTGAGTTCCCAAACAGGATCCAGATTTCCATGTTTTCTTCAAATCCACATAGATTTAACACTTAAAATTCAATGAAAGGGAAAATGTAGTTCATTAAAAAAGCCTTTATTTTCTCTTCTGGTCAACTCATGAATCAAATCCCTCTACCTCAGGCACTCCTATCTTTACATACATAAGTAATACGAGCAATGTCATTGGAAAATTGTCTCACAAATACTGTGCCACAAAGAAAGGCACCATGAACTAGGGGTGAGGAAGACAAAATAATAAATTTACCAAACCTCTAATCTGAGGGAATTTAGTGATCAAGTAAGTTAATTATATATGGCAGGATTTCACACTGAACAAAAGCTTCTCAATGAGATCTACTGTCATAAATGAGAATGGCTACTTTCTGTAACAATTTATTTTCTGCTAATTATACTTGTATCTTTAGATCAATACTGTCTTTATCTTCATACTTCATCTTGTTAAACCATTCTGTAGGGAAACTACTTTTTGTATGTATAAGACAGATTGCCAAGTCTCAAGACAATTACAAATAAGAAATGAGATACACATCTAAACAGCCACTTCTAATCCCATTAAAGGCTTTGTCCTTAAACTTTCTTGTACTTTGCTAATACAAACCACAACAATTACCAGATAAAAAATAAGTACCGAAAGAGATGAATGAAGATGTGCTTGTAGAGAAGCATATGCAGAGGCCTTTTTCAAGTGTACTTTAATAAAAACCAGAACTTATCCTATTCAATGCGTTTTCCTATTGGAAAAGCATCTTGACATTTGAATGTGCTAATAACTTCCCTATTCTCACATTATCACAATACACCACCTCCGTAACAACAGACCACAATGCCCAAACTGGCACCAGCACAGTGTTTCTCTTGCAACTCTGAATACTTCTGGCACTTCATAGTCCACTACTGTCCTATCTGCTTGACCTGGCAACTCCCCCATACTCCCTCTTCCACTGGCTTTGTACATTGGCAGATGCAGTCTACATCCAAGGCTGCAGACTTTGCACACCTCTATGCTGCACTGTTCATCCAAATGAGTTGCATTCGACAATCACAGGCTAAAAATACCTCAAATATTCATAACAGCATGGACTTGGGCTGAAACGACAGTAAAGGCATGGGCATCACCTTCAAAGCATTCCCCTTGGAGTTAATTTCTTCCTTGCAAAGGCTACTGGTTCACGCCAAAAGACACTGCAAACATTTTTTTCTTGCCTTTGAAGATCAATGTCTGATTTCATACCATGGGTTATTTAAAGAGAATAATAAAACCCATCATCTTCATTACATTTCTCACCTTCCTTCAAGTTTCAGGACAGAAATAGAGAAGCATGCAGAGGACAGATGCAATATTTGGAATCGTGTAAATCACAAAAAGATACAGAAAATATCCCCAGCAGCTGGCCAGGTAGTGGGACAAGCTTTCTGAGCCACGACCGTCAATCATGCTCTACAATCTGCGTCCAGACCACAATGGTTATCTCACACTGCTCTCCCTCAGCCTGCTGGGTCAAACTCAGAAATCCACTGCTATCAGCACAGTGATAACCTCAGTGATAACAAATTGTGAGGTACTAGAGACAACTTAAAGCAGTGAAAGTTAAACTCAATGATAGAAAAAAATAATTCAGGAAATCTGACATGGTCCCTTTGCTCCTAGGTCCATCAAGACTCATGGGTGGTTGTAGGGGTTTTGTCTGGGTATCAAGAGAAAGAGAAGAACCCACCACTCTGAGCAGAGAAAGAGTAAAAGCTCCTTAAGCCACCTTCTTAAGATTTGCTTCAAGTATTTGCTAAAGCAAATTTTCTTCTTTTATCTGCCAAATTAGCTATTGGTGAGCTTGCCAGGCTGTAGGCATGCAAGACAAGTACAGTATAGTAATAATATAGAATATAAATTGAATAAATACAAATGGATTGCATTAGTAGTACCCACTGAAGCATCCTTCATCCCAAACATTTTGCAGAGAAACACTCTAAATCCAGAAAGGATCTCTTTTCCTTGTGAATCAGCACTGTTATCCGTGGATATAATACAGTATGATCACAGTATTTCACTCACACCTCTAATTGCACCCAAACAGCAAACCAGCAGCTTTTTCTGCACTGAGCCTTCATCTCCAACGCAGTGTGCCTTCATGTCTCCAGCAGAAGCTACAGCATCTTTTGGTAACGTCAAGGCCAAAATTAGATGCGCAGTTCTTTGCCAAAGAGTATCAAAGGATGGCCTCACTGCACACTTCCTATCAGACAACCCAAAGGAGGGATGAAACTTAACGAGCAATTTGTTTGGACGTGCGCCCATTCTTTACTTAATTTGGTCTTTAAACTCTAAAGCAGTTCAGGGTACAAGATGTATGCCTGAGTTATGCATTGCAACAGGATGAAATCAAAGACCTTGTCCCTATCCTTCATCTCAATACAGTTTATGTTTTGTGTTCAGTAACGCAGTTTGTCTGCAGTCAGCAACTGTTTCATCCAGATTACTAAGGAATATTAGAATCTAGCCCAAATCATGCATTTTGTGCTCCCATATGCATGATTCCAATCTGCAGAGGAAGTAATAATTCATTTTATTTCAAAGCTCCGAAGAGTCAGCACATGCTACTTCATTTTCGCTTGAGCAAACATAGACTTTAACACGTACTAATCCTCAAAGGAATCCCAATCAGCAAAACACAATGACATGATCTCCATTCAAACACATATCTGAAGGGGGTTGTGTTTATTAAGAGTTAACTGCAGTGAGAGCTAATCAGACTCTTGAAGAAATCTTTGTTCTTGTTGAAACACATTTTTCACAAAGGTATACCAAATGGCCTGGAAAATAAAAATAAAAAAGAGAAAAAGATTTCAGGGACAAGTGGCACATCATTTTCTATTTTCCCATCAGGCTGTTTCTCATCCACAGCTGGATTAGCTGGGCAATGTGATAATTGTCAGCCATCCATAATGAAAGATGAAATGAAGGCTAAAGCCTTTGATATGCAAGTTTGCTTACAAAACCATATGGGTGTTATTATTTTTGCCCCTGTGGTTCTCTTCAAAAGTACCAGCCAGCCTTTTCCAACAGAGAGAAAAAACACCTCTTCATCATCTATCTAAATGTATTTAAGTAACAGTTACCCAAATGCCTCCACTTGTGAAGCCGTATTGGATCCTTCTGATTTACAGAAAATAAACACCAATTAGATAATGTCAAGAAATAAAACCTTTCTTCAACTTTTTTACTGACAACAGTAGAGGAAAGTTGTGACTGGCAGACAAAGGTGTTGCTGATACTTCTCCTATCCTGTGACCATTTATTTCTTCAAAGAAAAGCTGACATCATCTAAGCACCACATTACTCTATAGGGTCTAACTCCATTTATCCCAAATTTTCATCTCTTCTCCAGCCATGACAATGATTTGGGTTGCAAGGGACCTTTCAAAGTCATCTAGTCCAATTCCCCTGCAGTGAGCAGGGACAACTTCAGCTGAGCAGGTTGCTCAGAGGCCCAGCCAACCTCACCTGGAATTTCTGGTTCCAGGGATGGGGCCTCTACCACCTATCTGGGCAACCCGGGCCAGTGTGTTGCCACCCTAAGCATCAAAACTTTCCTCCCCTCTAGTCTAAATCTTTGCTCTTTTAGTTCAAAACCATCACCCCTTGTGCTGTTGCAACAGGCCTTGATAAAATGATTGTCCCCATCTTTCTGATAAGCCCCCTTTAAGCACTGGAAGGTCACAAGGTCTCTCCAGAGCCTTCTCTTCTCCAGGCTGAATAACCTCAACTCTCTCAGCTTGTCCTCACAGCAGAGGGGTTCTAGCCCTCACATCATTGCCGTGGCCTCCTCTGGACCCACTCCAACAGGTCTCTGTCTCTCCTGTTTCTAAAGCATCCTTTATAATGGAGCCCAAAGCAAGTTTTTAGCCATCACCACATTCCTAAGCACTATTATAACCTGTGCCAGGAAAAAGCATCAAGGAAAGACAGAGACTGTTTTCATCAAATCTACAGCCTTGTGAGAAACTCTGGGTCTTTGCGCTGTAAAACCACTTATGTCCTGGTTTGAGTGAGAACAGAACTAACTCTGTTCAGTGATTTTACTTTTCAGCTCAGTTCTAACTGCCCTTCCTGAAGTTAGCAGCCTGTTTTCACAGACAGTGTCTGCTGCTGGCAGTGATAACACATGATTTTTATAGTTAGTACCAAGGTTTGGTGTGCAGACCAAGGCCACTGCTGGATCTTCTGTACCACATTGCGGGGTGCAGAAAGTGAAAGGCCACAACTACAAGGAGGAACAGACAGGACAGGTGACCCTAAACTGACCAACAAGGTATTCCATCTCATATATATCATATTTGGCTGAGAGATCACAAGGGCCAAGCTCTTGCTTGGCTCTTCAGGTCTCTCCTTGCTTCTTCTACAGCCAGCATCCAAGGAGGATCTGTCCATTCTGCCTCCCATCCTGATCTGTGTGTTCCTGAATCCAGCACCAGAATCCAGTTCCTGAACATGATTCCCGTCTGCCACTGTGCCTAGTCTGGGACTTTCTCAGTGACTGCTCCACAGCATCAATGGTGGTGATGATGTAATTGCCATTGGGGGGGGAGTTGGGTTCTATACTGATTTTGTATTTTGTATTTTTCATTCAAGCTGTTCTAGTTTCGTTTTCTAATCGCTCAGTCTCTCTCCCTTATTCCCTTTCTCTTCCCCTTTGGGGAGGGAGGGGGTTACAGAGAGTGTCTGTTATAGATCTAGCAGGTGCTCTGACCATAAGACATGACAACTTAGTAAATACTAAACAGCTTCACAGAAAATTTAAACTTCAGTGAATCCTTCATTAAAAAGCAGACCAAGTTAATGCCCTGCTAACTACTTACTGATGTAATTCCTGCCTGAATGTTTTAAACCACAACTCAGTGTCACCAGAAGTCTTCTATCTCCACTGAAACCTAAGGCATGACTTTCAGGGTTTGGGAATGGTGTAAACATGGTCATGAGTTCAGGGACCAGCTATAAGGGACACAGTCAGATGAGACAGTCTAAATATTTACTGTTTGCCTTCTAAAGTTTGAAATTGTACTCATGTTTTCATTTCCTTTCCAGATCTCAACTTTCCTGTCTGTGTCTTCATGCTTAGGATTCACTGGTGTAGCAGAATCCATCAGTGGCAACGAGTTTGTCAAAGTAATGTTAACAAGTCTGATAATAAAATTATTCCATATTTCACTCATGTAAAGCATGTGGAAGTTGCACACCAAGGTCTTCCCAGTAGCTTCATCAAAACCACTCTGCAAGTTCTGGAAATAAATGAAAAAAACTGTCCCATGGTAGGTAAGTATGGACTTTGAAGCCTCAGACAGCTTTCTTGCACACACTATTGTTTTTAGGGATTTTATCACATCCATGCAGTTCAAACATAATAAATAAAAGGAAAAAGCTCAAGTATATTTAAGTCCTGTTGCCACTGTGACCTCCTCAAGTGCATCAGTTAGACTTCCACATTCCCTGTTTTGCCATGTGGTTTTAACACTGGAGCTGGATCTCCGGGAAATAACACCCAACAAACCTCATAGTCCTTAAGTCATGCTACAAACAGCTACAGCTCGAGATTCCCAACAGGCTGCAGTGATCCAGGAAATCCCCTTCAGATGAAAGGTTATGTTCTGGTAAACCACAACCCTGAGTGTGCAGAAATGTATAAAAGAGCCTGAAAAACGAAGATGAACTACACACAGGCCATTGGAAAGGTAACTGCTGTTTACGGTCATTTCAACACCCATCAGGTCATGGTAAAAATAAACCTGCTTCAGACCCAGCAATAAAACTAATGTCAAGAAACAGCACTTAGGCATCAGGTTAAGTCCTCTCCACCAGCGATTAAGCAGTTGCCATGGAAATGAAGCTGATCCTGCCTGACCTATTTTATTTCTATGTGGTGGTCATTATGTGAAGTATTACTTCTTGCTATGGTATTTTGTCTTCGTAAATATCTGAACTTGAAATAAAAAAGATCAGTTTTTTAACTACTCAGACATACACAACCCCCTGTTTTCTTTTGTTTGTTTGTTTGTTTTCATCGAGGCTACTAACTGCAGCTTTTTTAAGTCCCAGCTTTTTTAAAGTACAGTTCACATTTTCAGACTTCATGTGAAGTATGAAGTTATAGGAAATATGTGCCACTACTCTGAAGCCAAAGGTACTTAGAAGTGCTCACTAATGCAATATAAAAAAAAAAAAAATTGACAAAGGAAGACGGCAAGGTGATATAAACCCACTGTAGACCATGAGTCTACTAGAAAGCAAAACAAAGATGATGGGGTACAACACCTCTTAAGAAAGTGGCATTTTTTTTAATTGAAAATGTCTACTATTGGCTGAGTAAACAGCATGTCCATGTTGGCCTTCTGCCACCACTCTCCTCTATGGCTGGGCATGGCAGCAGGGCAGTTAACTAGTCCTGAACTGAACTGAAGTTAGTTCACTTGCTGCTAGATTGCATTTAATTCCACTCTGCCTAGTACCAGCTGTCCAACCACAACCAAAATGTAAAGAGGCACCAAAAAATCCCAAACTGGCCCATGAGAATCTTCCCGAAACCCTTCCACAACAGTATCCTCAAACAAACCTATACTTCAACATTTATTCCTCTTGATGATGGAGATCCTGTCCCCACCTCTCTGGTGACCTGTCCTGATCTGCACCATCTCTCCAGGAAAAGTATTTGCAATCTTGTCTAGCCCAAACCTCCCAAGCCTCAAAAGTCATGGCTGTTACCCCTTATTTTATTACTTGACAGTACCAACAAGATTATGACTCCATACTGCCCCTGCAGTAGTGGGAGATTGATCTTAAGTCCCTTCTTAACCTCTGTGTCGATATTAAGAGCCTTTCTGGTGCCCAAGACACATTGCTTCAGGTGTGGCCTCTCCAGCATCAAGTAAAGGAGACTAAATGCCTCCCTTGACCTGCCATCCATGCTCTTCATAATGGACTATTCATGATGATAGCATGCTGTGCTCCTACTCAACTTGTCCCCCACTGTACGGCCCAGGTCCTTTTCCGCAGACCTCTGATCCAGGCAGTCAGTCCCCAGCCTCTGTTGATACTCAGCTTATTCCACCCCAGGAGCAAAACCTCTACCCTATACTCCATGTTGAGTTTCATGAGGTTGATTTTGACCCAAGATAAAAAGTTCTCAAGGTCCCTTCCAAATGAAGATCACCACTTTGTCTTGGGACCAACAGTCCCTTTCCGCTAATTTATCTCTAAATACACATTTGCTGAAGGTGACTCTGTCCCACCATCCAGGCTGTCAATGGAGACATGGAGTATCTGCCCCAGTATCAACCCCCACCATACTCTACTTTTCACTGGCACCAGCTAAACATCAAAGCCATTAATTCCCTCTCTCCAACAGTCCTGCCAACTTCAGCCCAATTAACCATCCATGCGTCCAGCCCATTGGTCCTCAGCTTCCAAATTATAATGCTACAGGCAACAGCGTCAAAAACTTTTCTAAAACCCAAACCAACAATATCTGCTGCTCCCCCTGATCCTTGTAGACATTTCATCAAGGAATCCATCAATGAGAGAGCAGGAATTTATTGCTGAAATATTCCATCAACAATGTATTCTGTTTCAAAGCTGCATTTTACACCAAATAAATGGTTTGCCAAAATGCTTTGCTTGGAAACTTGCAGGCATTTGCAGGTATTTGCAGGCAAATGCAGATGTTTTCATTAGGATCAAAAGACAGTTTGGTTGCACAGTTTTTAAACACGAAGCCTAAGATACCTTTCTAGCAATTAGTCTGTACTCAAATTTTTCCACCAGCTGTGAAAAAAAGGCACTTTTTCTACTACTGTCTCTCCCTGACATTGAACATATTTAAGCATTTCAAATTGCTCTCAGATAAGTTTGGTTTCCTTGAAGCCTGTCAGCAATTCTTTAAAAGTTCTGTTTTCACTGGAAACATCAGTTGGTTTTCCAACCACCAACTCAAGATGATGAACAGTTTTGCAAGCAGAAGTACCAGTAAATACAACCCAAAGATATGACTGACCCTTGCCAGACCCAGTGCTTGCATACGAGCGCTGGTGGGAGCGTGAGTCTACCTCAAAGTCTACTTTGTCGAGACTTTGAGAGCAGCACCTCCTCATAAATCTCCTGTGTTTGTGTTTTCACTTTGATGTCCAACCCATTGATTAACAAATTAATAAGCTGATGCTGACTACTTAAAAGGAGCTGAAGGACTTTGACATCTTTGGATGGGAGCTCTGGACACTTGGCCCAATTCAGCCACTCTGGTAAAACCATGAGTGAAGCTTCCCATGGACACAGAGGCAGCATGACAAACCAGGAATATCTGTGGCCATAAAGAAATATAAATGGGTGAGCATCACCCATTCTGCATTGCCAGTAAACTGTATCAGTGTTGTTTTATACAGAGAGTAAAGTCTATCATACTCCAGTTCGGTAAAGCCTGTGGGACTAAGTTTTTCTGTGATTCCTCCTAGTATCAATACTTGCAGAAATCATTCTTGATGGGTCTTTGTTCAGTTACAAATAACAGATTAGGAAATTTAAACAGTCAGATAATAAATGGTGTACTCTGGTTCCTGATGTAACACAGTACTGAGGACTTTTTGAACTACTTGCTTCAAGCACAACACAATTAAAAACAAAACCAAAACCACACACACACAAAACCCTCCTTGAATTTTAAAGGAATGATACAAACCACCATGATCTTTTTGATACTGTTTCAATAGTTATGAATTGCCTTTGTCATTACACGAGGCTTATTGCTATTCCAGCTCCACTTCTGGCCACATTCCTTCTTCTTTTTAAGAAGCTTTTATTAGAGACTTTTCCCTGCAAAGACTCCCATCGTGACCATGTTGACACTTGTCTTCTCTAGGTTAGACCTGATGTACTGAGCTCCTTGTGTCCCTCAGTATCAGGCATTTTTTTCACCCCCACACTCACTCCTATGGCTCTTCTCTCAACTCTACCAGTCTATGTTCTTCATGAATGACAGACACCAGAGTTGGGGGAAACCTTGCAGCTGCAGAGCTCACCACAGGCAAACTCACACAACTGTCCTGGTTTTGACTGTTGGTCCCAGGACTTCAACTTTTTTTTCCCCAGCATTGCATTAGTTTCATTTCCAGCCATTGATGTAGACACTCCAACCCTTTTCTAAGTCATCTTTCAGCTGCTTCATATCAGGTCAGATTCTCAAAGGAGTCTGATTACAAAATGTCAATGCTTCCCCACTTATCCAGATTTGTTTCCACAGTAAACGACCAGAAAACCATTTCCCAAGCCTTACTTCTCACAAGATCACCATTTCTCACAATCTGATCATCTTCTTTTATGATCTGAATGCCACTTCAGTTGCTATATATTTTGTCCAAGGTCAATGTCAGCCCATTTAATCAAGAGCTCCCTGACATAAACTCGGTCTTCCACTTCTGGAACCTCTGAGTTGTTGCAAGTTTCATTAAAATCAGTGTTAATGACCAAAACCCCACACTCAACAAACAACTCTCAAAATAATTCTTTGATGCAAGCTACGCAGACTTCTTGATTTTAAAATAAGTAATTCTAATAGCTGTTGAATTTCATCAACATACTGGACAATTGGATGACCGTTTATTTCCACCATTTACAGTAATTTTTCTTTATCTAGGGAGCTTTACCATTTCCACACCTTACAACCCAGACTGGGACCAATATTGCAATGACTATTAGTTTTTTTCCTCTTGCCTTGCCCTTACCACTGTTTAGTACTGTATTTTTTTTCTCATATGCTTTTGCTTCTTTTATCACATCTATATTTAACTTTTCTATAGTTCCTGCTTCATCACCTTCACCCCTCCTTAGATATTCCAAAAGAATGAATCATTAATGTCAGTGTGCTTCAGCAGATGCCTATTGACTTAAGTATCTCCTAAATATGACATTTCATCTCAATACTGTTCTGTCTTCTTTGCTGCCACTCTTTTGGTATGGGGTCCCAAACTGTGACTGTCCCCAGATAGCTTCTCTGGAGTATCTCCAGGAACCCACACGTGGTCTTGGCTCAGGTTGGGCTGAACTGCCACCCTATGGCTGCTTCACCTGCACGTCACCAAACTGGTCAAGTATCAGGGGTATCTGCCAGTTCCCATGACAACATTTGGGATATCTCCTATTTTACAAGACCAGAGACTTCCTGTTCCCATTTCTCTACAGCCCTGCAGCACGTCTCTCTACTTAATCCATCCATTACAAGTCACAACTGCTGTTCATCATCTTGAAATAAAATGTAAATGTGAAGCATAAACCATCCTCTGAAAAACCTCCAAAATGTATCATCTTTTGCAATTCATTGCAATTCATCCATCTTTAATGCTTTGATACCATCATTGTTCAGCTCTATTCTGCCACGAATGAACGGCTAACCTGAGCATTTTAAACAGCTGACAGATCAAAGGCCCAGAGATTATCACCATATAGCATCTGGAAAATAACAACCCAACAAGTCTTGCCTGGTTATTCTGGGCTGCCCCTTCAGCTCATCTCTTGTAAGGGAAACATCAAGGAAGCCATCCAAGGCTGTAGCTAACTGCTGCAGATCTTGACTTGGAGATCATGCTACCTTTCCAGAGTCCTGATTTTTAAGTCTCACTATAATGTGATCAGAATAAAATAACCTTAATATCTAATAATATTACCTACTTTAATATTTGCAATGTAAAGATCAAATCTTAATCAGTCTACTCATCACTACATTTTAGCAAGTAATGGAAAACAATCTTCTTGGTATACACAGCCACAAGCATCCACATAATATTAATGTTAATTTGGTAAGGATTAATTCCTTCAAACAAACCCTAACACCTTAATAAATCTCCAGTTATGCCTCATTTTCTGCACCCATCTTGGAAGAGCTTGATTTCTGTGCTGCTGCTGCTGCAGAAACCACAAACATCTAAGTCACTTCTCCGCCTGGTTTGTTCTGAGGTTCAGAAAGCTGCTGTTCTCTGAATCATGACAGCAGCTAATAGTTAGACAAAGAGCTAGGACTGGTTTTGATTTGACATAAAAACATTGACAAGAGATTTCTTTCTTCAAACAGGCAGGATGTCAAATGCAACCATCCTCGATAGCTCTGAAGCATCACAGTGACTGCAGAGGACCAGATTCTGGTCCTGTTTTTACCAGTATAAAACCACACTAACACTTGGCTTACCCGTAATTACATCCTGTTGATTGATCTATACCTGAGATCACACTCTACAGGTGTTGAAAAGTAAAATGTGATTCTCACCATGGGAAGAAATGGTAATGTGACAAATAAAAAAGATAGAATTCACCCTAAAAAAAACCCCAAAGGATTTGGAAGCTAAAAGAGAAAAGAAAAAAACAAAAAAAGAAAAAACCAAACCAACCAAACAAACAAAACCCAAAAAAACCACCCCAAAACAAACAAACAAAAAACAAACAAAACAACAACAACAACAACAACCCCCAAAACAAAAACCAAACCAAACCAAACCACACTGTTATTTTTAAAGGCTAACAACCAAGAAAGAAGGTCCAGTATTTAATTCCTGACATCACCTTGCCTTCTCCTTTAATCAGCAGCTATACTGAAGGATGCAGCTAAATGACTCTAGAAATACAAGTGTCCATAGAGCCCCAGCCTTCAAATAACCCTGCAGGAACACATACAAAACATCACCAAGAAAATCTCTCCTGTTAATTGACAGTACAACACAGGTTAATTCACCGATAGTTGCAGCCTTAATCTAGCTTGAATTAATTTTTTTTTTTGACACCTCTGCTGACCCCACAGGCATCGATCCCCTTGCCAGTTTGATTCCCATGGCTCCTAGGCTGGATATCTTCAGCAAGTTCTACAAAAGAGAAGCACAACCCATCCTTGCATTTCCCTCTGGGAAAACTGCAATAAAACCATTTTGGAGCTGCCGTGGGCACTGTTTCAAATTAAATTGTTTCTTAAACTAAAGAATGAGACATTCCATCAGTCTTCCTGAGAGCATTTGCTTTGTGAGTCTCACCATATAACCAATAAGGGTAATCTGATGGGTCTGAATCATGAAATTTCTTTACTTATCAACTGCTTCTTGTTTTCTTCTGCTCATGAAAAAAAAAATAAATCTCCCTTCCAGCTCAGATTGCAGAATCGCTGAATCAGATGAATTATTTTGTTATTGTGTTTTACACCTGCAACAGTGAGTCTTTATGCACAATCTTTCCTTCCTTCCTTCCTTCCTTCCTTCCTTCCTTCCTTCCTTCCTTCCTTCCTTCCTTCCTTCCTTCCTTCCTT
>JANHGN010005891.1:0-13475 GCA_024605025.1 Megaceryle maxima | reverse complement strand
TCCTTCCTTCCTTCCTTCCTTCCTTCCTTCCTTCCTTCCTTTCCTTCCTTTCCTTCCTTTCCTTCCTTTCCTTCCTTCCATGCAAGGTTACAAAGCTTTAACACTATTACCATTTAACAATTAGTGATGAAGGAATTGTCTTTCTCTTTTCTTTCTATGCAAATAAGTTTGAAGAGCCCAAATGGCTACATAGGAACCTGCAGAACAGATTTTACCTGGATGATGTTGACTTTGATGGACTACAATAGAATGATGTAAACAGAGAAGGCAGCTATTTAAGACAAAATAAGATCTTGTGCCTATTGAGATCATAAGTGCATCTTTGAGGGCGTTTTTCAACACAGATAGAGTCACTGTGGGGGGAAAAAAGGACACAGAATCATGAAATGGTTTGGGTTGGAAAAGAAAAAAGGTCATCTAGTCTAATCCCCCTGAAGTGAGCTGGGACATCTGCAACTAGAGCAGGCTGCTCAGAGCCTCCTCCAACCTCACCTGGAATGGTTCCACAGATAGGGCATTGACCACCTCTCTGTGAAGCGTGGGCCAGGGTCTCATCACCCTCGGTGTAAACAATTTCTTCCTTCTCTCTAGTCTGAATCTCCCCCCCTCTTAGTTTAATCCATGACCCCTTGTCCTGTCACAACAGGCCCTGCTAAAAAGACTATCCCCGTATACTTATAGGCCCCCTTTAAGCATTGAAAGGTTGCAATAAGGTCTCCCCAGAGAGTCATGTATGTGGTTTTGATCTCCCTTGAAATGTAAAGACCTTATCTCACGTAGCACAGTAATCCAATCAGCAAATTAGATTTTACCTCACCAAGAAAACTCTGAATTGAATGAATAAACAGACTGGCAAAGAAAGTCAAACACTTCAAAATCCTCACCATTCACAGATGCCTTATTAACGCTGCCAGCTGTGGCCTCTGTCGCACAGCCCACGGTTTCCATTTCTGCACCCCCTGGTTCCTGCAACCGGCTGATTCCCACTAGACATATCAATTCATCATTTCTGCAAGACCCCAAATTGCCCTGTGGATGGATGTTAGGAGCAAAGTCACTGTCTGTCACCTGCTATGGCAGGTGCAGCCTCCCCCACAGATAAAAAAGACAAAGCAAGGAGGGTGTGCTGGAGCAGTCTGGCACCTCAGCCAGAGCAGTTTTATGCCTTGGCCATTAAGCTGCACCTCACGGTGCTTAACTGGCACCTCAGGGTCTGGACCCCTTAGTAAACAGGCTTGGAGTCTGTGCTTGTCCGAGTTTGACTGTGTTTTCTCTGGGCTTGTTCCCTCACCCAATTAGAATGACCACAATGCACCCTCAACTGGGGTATAAATGGGGTCCTGCCTTACTACAAGGTGAGTTGGTTCTTGTCAGAGCAACAGGCCTGGGAGTTGGACCCTCCCCTTGGGCACGCTGTCTAAGGACACTTCCACAGACTGAGCGTTCGAGGATCGAGCAAGGCTCGCTCCCTGCTTTGGGTGAGTGATACCCTGGGCACTCTGGTATGGGAGGTTTCCCCTTTGATGAGTGTGTGCCCAGTTTCGTTCATCTTTTGTCAAGGTTTAGGAATTAGTTGTGTAGTAGTTAATTCCCAAAAGACACGTGAACTTGTATTTGGTCAGAACGAGTGCTAAGCAACTTGGGTTGCAATAAAGCCACAATTTGGATAGTGGCTGCTGTTTGCTTTGTGGGTGCCTCCATGACACCTGCTTTGGGTGAATTATTTACTGCCAAAGTGCAGATTGGCTGAAGTGGTAAAAGGGAAATCACAGCACATCCCATCAGGACTCACTGTGATTCCCCCTTTGCTGTGAAAAGGAACTGGTCTGTGCAAAGAGGGCAGGTTTAGACTGGACGTAAGGAAGAAAGTTCTACAATGAGGGTGGAGAAACACTGGAACAGAGAAGTTTGTGGAAGCCCCATCCCTGAAAACATTCCAGGTGAGGTTGGATGGGGGTGTGAGTAACCTGCTCTATCTGCAGAGGTCCCTGCTCACTGCAGGGCAGTTGGACTAGATGACCTTTAAAGATCCCCTCTGACCCAAATCATTCGATGACTCTCAGATTCAATTACATTAAAACAAGATAATAGACTTATCCCCATTTCAAATACAGCTGACACCAAGATCAATGTGATCTTTAGGGCAGTCCAGGGGCTGCTGCTTTCCACCCTCATAATGCACTTCATCAGGTTACTGTAGCTACCTTGACTGAAATGCTCCCATGTTACACAAACCAGCAATTATTCCTTCCCTTCCTCTGTATCAACAGGAACAAGACTTTCTCCTTCTCTTCACTTCTCCTCTCTTTTCCCTGTGATGCATTGCCTTCAATAAAAATTTTCATTAGATTAAAACATGCTTGGTCAATATTAAACTTCTGTTACTGAAAAAGTATCTGCCCCAGCCCCTTCATATGGATTAAGAGCATTCACAAGGGATTATGGAGGTTATATTGTGGCTATTGAAATAATTTATTACAAAGAGCGTTTAAAAAAAATAAAATCATACCCTGGCCTTCTCTCCGCCGAAATATGAGAAAGACTGTTTTTCTTGTTAAAGGGCAGAAGAAAATTGACAGTTTGATACCATGGCGCATCATTTCAGTTCTGCTTCGGTGCCTGCCTGTGCACCGTGCTGTGGTGAAACCACCTCCTCATGCTCAGCTGCCTGCAAACAGAAACTTTCTTCGAGCTATCCTCAAGTGTCCCTAGCACAAACTGAATTTAAAGCAACAAACTGACCAGTCAGACAAGATGTTGTGATATTTCCAAAGCCAAAACTCTTATTTTTTTTCCAGGTGGGGCTACTGAAATACCACACAACACAGTATCGCAGGCTGTCTTCAGATTTATTCATGAGCCTGGGAGGTGCAAGGACCTCCCGAGAGCTTCTGTGGGCACCTTGGGTATCTTCACAGTCTGCAGCCTTACAGTCAGCTTCTCAAATAAAGCCACCCCTGAAATCCTTTCCACACGTACACAAAGAAATACAACAGCCTTTGCCTTCTTTCTATCTTTAGTCCACCCCTAGTTTGCTTCCTGACATCTTATTTACTCTCTGATTTGCATCCTGAAGGCTGCCACCATTCTGCCCTGCTGTGGTAACTCATTAACGCTCTTCCCTGCGGTGTCCACCTTGTCCGACCACCCATCGCCAACCCACTGTTGCTCACTCTGGCTCTTCCTGGGGAGGACTTGGCATCCCATTAGCTGAACCCTGTTGACACACATACAGATTTGCAGTGGTCTGCAGAAATTACAGCTGGGGACGTAGTTCTCTGTGCACAGAGCGGTGGTACATGTGGCTTTCTACAATGTCTGTTTTCCCCAATGCCAGCTGTAACACATGATTTATTTGACCAAAATGCAGAAGATTGAACACAGTTTATCTAATCAAACTTCAGAAGACTAAAGTTTCAGTCTTGCAAACCTTTTCAAGTCACAGAATCAAGTATGGTTTGGGGCAGAAGGTACCTTTCAAGGTCATCTAGTCCAACACCTCTACAATAAGCAGGGACGTCTGCAACTACAGCAGATTGCTCAGTCCCATCCAACCTCATCCGGAATGGTTCCAAGGATGGGGATTCCACCAACTCTCTGGGAAATCTGGGCCAGTGTCTTGCCACCCTCAGCATAAAAAATTTCATTTCTTCTACCTAGTCTGAATATCCCCTCTTTCAGTTTAAAGCCATCACCCCTTGCCCCATCACCTTTGCCTATCTTAACCTTCCCCTCTAAAGCTGCAGGTATTACTCTGTGTATCTCCTCATGGCACTTTGAGAGTCACAGGCTAATCTGTACTTCCATCTCATCTTAAAAATAAAACCAAAACAACCAGAAGGGACAATACACAGATGCTGTTTTTTTGTTGGTGGTTTGGTTTGGGTTGTTTTGGTGGTTTTTTGTTGGTTTTTTTTTTTTGGTTGGTTGGGGTTTTTGTTTGTTTTTTATTATTATTATTATTATTATTTGTTGCATGCAAGTATGAATTTATTCTTCTTCTTGAGGATCAGTGAGGAGTCCTATAACACCATTATATCTTCCTGCACTAAATGTACTCAAATTTGAGTTGATTTTCTGCCTGCTTTGTAGCCCCTCTTGACTATCCTTTTGCTCACAATTATGAAAAAAAGGGTAATTTTAATGCCCATTGGACTCAAGGTGGCTGCAGAACTCATCCAAGTATGACCTAGGTGGAGGTCTGCTCTGAAAGAGCTCCCTTCATTTCCAGGTGTCCTCCTCAAAGCCAGACTCTTCTTGTGATGTGGAAAAACTCCACCCACTTCTACTTTCCAGCTAAAACTACCATGTAATAGACACTCTCATTCAATCCTCTCTCTCTCAGAAGACCTGTGGGGTTCGTGCAGCATGAGGTGATAGAAAAACAGTGCACATCCAGAGAGAAAGGAAGATACTACTTGACAGCTCTGCAAATCAGAGTATGAATTGTGGGTGGCATACGATCTGCCTTGCTTGAATTACAGGAAAGAGAGGGTTGAGAAATGTCATGTGTGAATGCTTCAGGAGAACAAAACGAGTCAGAGCCTTTCACATACAGCTCATCTGCAGAGCACTTAAATTAGGTACCTATTACCTCTCCCTGGTTTTACTCTGTCTTGGCCTTCTAATTATGGTCCCTATGGGGCATGGTAGAGAAAGATGAGGTGATTTTCAAGTTTTGTCATCTCATGTACAACTCTTAAGAGATTCTGTTTGGATGTTTCCAGCCTTCCTGGCTCCATCCAGCAGACTGTAATCTGGGCATAAGCTTTCTTGTCACTGTATCAATAGCATGGTTCATGGATTGCATGTTTGATTTTGTGTTTGTCAGCCTGGACAGCAATAGTGAAAGTGAAAGTGGGGTAACTTGACAGAATTCTTGATTGCTTATATGGTCAGATGAAACCTGATCATGACTTAACTGTCCAGCTCGTTCCCCCTAGAGACACTCCTTGGACTGACTTTGAAAATGTGGACATCTTAAAGGTAGGTGATGGCCAGATCTTGTGGTTGTGAACACTGTTCAAGATGGTATTCTTGGCTTTCAGAGTCTTGTTCTGCACATCCATAGTAGTGGGATGGTTCTCTCTATTTTGGCCACGAGCAACATCTTGGGATGAAAAGGAGGCCAGTCTATATGGGCTCCTGGTTTGAACTAGTGCATCTGTTCTTATATTTAGCTTTGCATTAAGAGTAGATGAATTTATAGAATGATGTATTTTTTTCTATAAATGATGCATTTATAGAAATTATTTCCATTTTCCTATTTCTCTGCTATCCCCTCTGTTTGCTTTGTCTGCTTTTCCAGTGCTCCGCAGAAGTTGTCTTCTTTAAGCCAAAACCTGCTTTTCAGATTTAGTCAGCTGAAACAATCCTAATGTACCTAATTCACCAACTCACCATTGATCTCCAGCTCTTTTTTTCCAAAGTCTCCCCTTCCTTTGCCTCACTCTTAATTTCTCTCCCATTTCTATCCAGTATAATTTTACCCTCAGATGCACTTTGGGGAACATTTCATGCAGAACAGCAGGCAATCTTTCAAAGACACAGTCATTTAATGAAGCTTCACACATTTTTATATTTGCTTTCCTCTCACTGACTGACTCGCATGAAAGGCAAAAGCCTTTGCTCGAAGATCATCGCTCTCCTTGCACTGACCGATTTCAGTACGTGCTGCCACAATTAAAATATGTGGCCACACACCAAAAACTTTACCAGCCTAATTCTCCATGCAGTTAAGATACGAGTGCACAAACTCCCATTTCACAGACATAACTAGCTCACTTCTGCCATGTCTGCCCAGATCACAACTTCCCAATTAAGCCAATTTGGAGTCAGATAAAACTGTCAATGAAACTAAAGATCAAGTCAGAGCACTATGACCAAATGCTAAAGGCTGAAATGTGGGCACTTCTTCAGCCAGATGACAGTTTTTGACATTAACATTAGGTTAAAAGCTTGGGCTAACAAGATACTTCAAATTTCTGCCTATTAGCACTATTGAATATTTATTTATAAGATCTAAGATGGGTGAATTCATTTAAGTTTCCACTTCTAAAGCTAGATCCTGCCTTCAAGGCGACACACTGTAATCATCATTTGTTCTCCTGATCTGTTCCAGGGTCTTGGATGAATCAGAGTTTACACATCAGACCAGAATACGAGGCCTCTTTTCAGGCAACATCTGGGAAGTTTTTTGTAAAAAAGTACAACATTTACTCTTCCATGGCATTCTGGTCTGTAAAGTTTTCTGATTTAGCAGGAAATTATTACACTTGCCACAACATAAGGCTTTTTCCCATCTTTTATTTCCTGGATAAATTTGTTTCATAAATATCTGTTTCCTTAACTGCAATATTCTTGCTTAAATTGAATTACTTTTAGCACAGGCTTGTGAAGGAAATCATTCTAATGCTGTAACAATGAACATCGCAGCAAAAATGCAAGGTTGATTTTAGTGTAGCTGCAACCTCTGCTGCAGAATAAGGCTCTTTCTTGCTTGTATAATTGCAAATATATTCAATGATATACAGAAAACTCTAAGCTGCGTAAAGACCAAAGAAATGTTCAATAACAACAACAAAACAAACAAACAAAAAACCAACCAAACAAACAAAATGTGCCATAAGGAGTTATTACATCTACACCACAATGTCATATTTTAACTTGTAACTATCAGCTGCACTACAAACTCACTTGATCAGTTTAGCCACATAATAAGCTACTGAAAATTTGTTTCAAAGTGAAGCGTTGCTATGATTTGTCATTCAGCATATATACAGGAATCAAAAAAAGGCTGGGTTTTCTATTCCTGACTTGAAGCAGGTACTGCTGGGGAATTAGGCCATCTTTTGATCACTTCAAGGATCATCTGTTGACTTTAAAAGCAGCAGAAAGGGATACACAGACTGGTTCCTCATAAATATAATGAAAAAGAGGATATTCACTTACTCCTTAATCAGAATGTTGCAGTTGATTTATCTTAAGTCAGAAAAGTTATCTCAAGGTTTATAAGCCCATGAAATCTACACACTACTCCTCCCTGGAGCAAACAAGGAGGCAGCCTCCTGGCCCAGGACCTGTTTGCAAAGTAGATTTGGATTTCTTGACCAGGAAATGTACTTTTTATGGTTTTCTTATGGTGTTCAGAAGAAAGGACTGGACTATATGTGCTCTGGACATAAAAGGGTGAAACTTAAGAAAACAGTAACTGACCTGTGCATCAATATATTCCTTCTGTGGAAAAACATGGCAAAACCACCACACTGGGTTGTGGGGTAGTATTTACCACGACGACTACAAGGAGCACCAGAGTTACCAGTGCTCAGACTGCACTTATTTTCAGCAAGATAAATCAGAATATATGAATATTCTAATTTCACCACCAAAAGCTTCATTTCTATTGCATTTTGTTCACAGGTGAAAACACATTATTGAAGGGAACGACTGTTATATTATTGTGACTAATGACAAGATTAGACAGGGCAACTTTTTCAGAACCCTGCATGCAGAAAATGGTGTTTTCCATCCCTGCTAACTTTTCTCTATACTACTACCATTGAAATCTTTGCTTTTATTCCATTTTATTTCTTAACAAGAGCATTATGATTTATGTATTAATTAGGAAATTAAAGAAATAAAGAACACAGAATAAGGTCAACAACTGAAAACTCTATGTTTTCAAGATTCAGTCTGATTTCTTCGAAGGAAAGCATCCTCAAAAATGAGCATTTAATGTAATAAGTGGAATTTATGTTGAACTTGAGATCACTATTGATGCAGAGAGCCCAGCTGGAAGACACAATGGGTACACATCATTTTGTAGTGACCTTCCTACAGATGTCTGCCCCATGCTACAATTGTTGCCTAAGAAGAAAATATTTCCTAAATTCAAACTGTAAGGTTTAAAGAATAATATATTTGCTTGCCTTAAGCCTTTCTAATGAGCATTAATATGTGGCCTGATGCACTGTTAACAGGCTACATCCAAGAAAAGCAGACACAGTGTGAGAACGAGCTTCTCATTTTCTTCACTGCACTGTTTGCTTCAGAATTAAAGCTGGGCAGGGTCTGTGTAACCTGCATCCAAATGAATCTTGACAATTTTCTAGAAAATCTCTATTAAAGCTCAAAAAGCTTGAAAGCTTAACGTGTGCTTAGTTTCTGCTTTGAAAGAGAGACAGAGGCTCCAACCTCCTGAACTGAGATTCATTTTTTGGTTTCATTCACCAGCACACAAGAAAGGCCAATGCTTGTTAATGTCTGAATTAATGACTGCCAGTATGGCAACAGCTTTTGCCTTCTCTCCTCATTTCGCTTGTTAAAAACCATAAACTGAGACACATGGAAAAAGCTGGACTTTGATGACTACACTTTCATGTCATCTTTGAGCAGCAGAACATCTCCATGGAGCTCCTGGTCCTCTCCAGGCAAAGACCTTGTCCTCATTAGAGGTTGTGTTACCTGGCCAATTATTTCAGTTTCATTATTTTTTCTTATTATTTTTATTCATGACTGAAAATAATCACAGGTGAAACTTCAGTCCAAAAGGAAGGGTCAGGAGGTGGCATGTCAACCTAGCCAAGAACCAGTGCAGTGAGTTGAGCAGGCATCTGCTCCAAGATCTAAGCAGCTAATGGTGCCCCAGCTTTGACTGATTCCTCACCTGTGGTCCTGGCTGAGCTGTGCTACATCCACAACAGTGCCTATGGTATCAGCCCCACAGGACCACCTTCCTGACTCCACTTGCCCTTCCCCACCCATCCTTAGAGCCTTAACTGCAGATCACAGGACTGTGGTCACTGTGAAACAGCCCAACTTTTTCACTCCCCAATAATATATATATAATGTGTAAATAATAGCTGCTGATGATTATTATTATAGTCATTTTTTTGTCTGTTTTTTTTCTGTAGCCCCCACCCCCCCCAAAAAAAAATTTAAAGTTGAATGAATATATTCTGACCCCTGTCTTTATGTTACCGAATGCTCAACTGAACATCCTGTGCATGTTTTACTGATTTTAAGAGTTACAAGTTTGAAAATACATAAAAAAGCAGGTCAGAAACAAAAGTAGATTGAGCACGTGACACAGCAGGGTAAAAATCAGTATGCCCACATCAGGAAGACCTGTTACCTGTCACCTGATATGTCTGTGTGGGATTAATTTTTCATCAAAAAACATCATTTTTAAGGAGGTGTGTCATTACTTGGGTGACTCAATTGCAAACTGTAAGATCTTCCAGACCTTACAACAACGCTTTACCCCAAAAACCTCTCTCTAGAAAAAAGAAGCAGCTTCTGGAAATGAAGCAATAATTACTAAAATATTCTCCTATGTTGAAAATGAGCATTATCCAAAATAAAATAGAAAGAAATTGAGTACAGCTTCCTCCTGGAGAGGTGAAAAAGAGCCCAAATCTGAAGGACTTTGATGACATCCCCACCCACCATCAAGAGAAATCATCTCTTGAATATAGTTTCACCCCTCGCACTGCTTCTGCACAACGTGGGGTTGTTGGTTTATGGGGGAAATGAGGCAGTGGGGAACATTTTGAACAACAACAAGCCTGATGTAGAGAAGGCTTCATAGGGATGGGATTACTTACAGTGTCACGTTGACTTGGATCACTTTGTTCTGTAGGATTTGGTGACATTATGTTTCTATTTGGGATTGTTTTACTGACGTGAAACAGCTCGTTCCTTACTGCTGTGGCATGCCTGAATTACTGGGATATTAGACATCGCTTTGGTAAGGAGGATCTGTTCCAGTTTGGGATGGCAGCATGAATCAAAGGAAAGCTTGAGACTTAAGGAGTAAAAGACTTGGCTTTATGTCTTTCTTGTTACTCATCTAACCTGTATTTTACAGCAACGTAAAGTTTTTGCTTCTCTAGAAACTTTCATTTTACCTCTAGAATCACAAGAATGCACTCTGAATGGACTTGCTTCGTTCTGCAACAGTTTAAAACCACATTTTTCTCTAGGAAGGGTGATGATTTTTCTTTTTTTAATGGGTATTTTTTTTTAATAAAGTATGCTTCTAATGACTCTCATTAAAGTTTTTTCTCTTACACTTCGGATGCATGACTCTTTGTCAATGAATAACTTACAACAGTAATAAAACTAAACCTCCCTTCACGTGGAGGATACAGCTTAAAGATGGTTAAACAGCAATTAAGGAAAAAAAAAAGAATGAGATGAGAAGGAAACAAATCAGTGCACTCACAAAAAAAGTCAATAGATGAGAATGGCAGTTTCACTGTATTTTTTGATAAAGTAAACAAGTGTCATACCTTTTTAAAAATTCCATATACTCAGTATGCTTGATGAGGCCTGTCCTCATCATTATTGTTTGAAAACATTGCCGATCAATAGCCCAAAGTTTCACATTTACGAGAGCTGGAAAAAAAACAAGACAAGGGGAAAATGTAATTAGCAAAATGTCAAAATTTGAAAAACCTGTTGTGAACTGCAGAGGGAAACAAATTCATTTATGAGAAAGCATGAAAATGGTTACACACTTCAAAACAGTAACATAGAGCTCATCTGCTGGACAACGGACTAAGCATGCACTGAACTGATCTGAAATATCTGAATTTTAGCTGCAGTACATGGGCTTTTGGAAAGAGCACTTAAAAGCAACTGTGAGATGAGAAGAAATCAATGCAGGCTGAAAGCAAGCAAGAAATAGTGGTTAGTTCTTTGGAGCCTGGGACAAACCAAGTGATCTGGGAAATTTTTTAGTGCATTATTCTGTTTCCGAGACAACAAAATTCATTAAGGTTTCATTCTACTCACAAAGGAGGTGACAAATTCCTCCTTGACTTCAGGAGATTTTCCAGAACTGAGTCCTGTTATATTCTAATAATTGAAAACCTCCTCATTCTGGAGGTTTTGAGTGATTTTTTTTCCAACTTTAATTTTCAGGTCTCTGATAAATTCTAAGACCTCACGGTTAGGCACCATACACTACACAATGTACTTCACACGCAAAGTCCCGTTGTAAACCCAAACATAACAGATTACCACTGCATAAAGTACAGATGCTCAAAGAGAACAGGATCATGTGGATGTGCAGAACCTCAGATGGTCAATATTTTCATCTTAGATGTGTCTCAGACATTTGCATTAATTATAAATGTCTGTGTACACACAGTTTGTAATAGAGATTCTCCTTAGAGTAAAAAATAATGAAACACATCTACTCTAAAGACTTCTGCACTTGTATTTTATTCTTTTTCCTCCCAAGAGTGACTGCAATAAATTCCATCCACATCTCCCATTTCACTTCAAGATACAGAAACGAGCAGAGTGACTTTCAACAAAGTATTTACAAATATTCTCACAAATACAAATCCAAGAAATTATTTTGCTTTTATTTTCTGGTCCTTCAGTTGACAAACACCCTGGTTAATGAGTTTTTATCCCCAACTGCATTTACAGGATGCAAAGCCTTCAAAGTGCAAATTCAATATTTTCTTCTCAAATTTCACTGCAGAACTAAGTGCAATCGCAGCATTTAAAGTCTCTTCTCATTTTCAAGACAGAAATTCCTTTTTGAGAAGTGTTTTTAGTTTTATAATCAAGCTGAGGGAAAAGAGTAACCTATAACTTTACTGTGAGAGATTTCTGTATAAAAAAATTTAGTCTTTCACTCTCTTCAGAGTGGAAAAGACAATTAATTTGAATGGGAACTCTATTTTTCTGTGTGGTTTATTTTTGTTGTTGTTTGTTGGTTTTTTGTTTCTTTGCTTGTGTTTCTGTTTGTTTGCTTGGGTTTTGGTTTGGTTTTACTGTCTTCTGCAAAATAGAGGTTTTAATTGATTTTTAGCTGAGCTCCATCCATACATGAATATTATTCAATTCTGTGTGAGTGTGTGACACTCACTTCAAAGGACAGTCTTCTGCTGTACTGGCTGCTACTGCTGAGGGTTTTTATCAAGTCAATAAAACCTCAGAAAAAAAACAGTAAATTCCCTAAGTGAAGGAAAATACTACCTTGTAAAGTAGGTGCTTTCTATCTAGGCAAATAAATATAGGTGTTTTCAGCCAGTCTGGCTGGTTTTATTCAGTCTGATGTATGATTATCACGCATGGTAAAAAAGCATCTTGCTTAGTGATGAATGGCAAAAACGCTGATAACTGAGTATTTAAAAAAACCCATGTAGTGAATATGGAAATAATGAATGAAATACAGGTTGTTTTGGGGCTTTTTTTCTTTGCACTAAAATATCCAACAGCATCCCAGTGCCCTGTTGGGAACATGTGCCATCAACGCATCTTACTAGTTCATCAGAAGTATTTTTTTTCCAAAGTTTTTCCTCATCCTTTAGAGTAATATTCAAGTTTTCACCTATATTTCATTCACACAGTCTTCATAGCAAAGGCATAACTATTAAGCTGACATTGCTAGTGGAGCAGGCTCAGATAATAGCAAATACTTTTTTTTTTTCTACTGTCTCGTGTAATTCTCAATGACAGAGCATCCTTCCTGTAAATAATCCTGCCTGCTGCTGCTTCCCAGTGTATTTTAACAGATTCATTACCTTATGCCAACAAGTAGGTCTGACAAATAAAAGGTTTCATGATGGTCTCAATCCTGGCCAATGGTCCTTAACATACACGTTTGATCAATACCTGTTCAAGAGCGCGTCCTCTGAACAGCGCAGCCCCCATCAGATGCATTTATAGCCTATATATCATTATGCCTTAAATCAGTGACTGATGGCAATCAGTTCACTCTTATTTCTTCCATATGTATCAAATTATGAAGGTACTTGGTGGATTTTCCTTCCTACAATGGGTTCTTCAGATACAGCTACAAAGATACCACCTATATCTGAAATCCACATGGATCCCTGGGAACCACAGAAGCAGCAAAAGTTTACTGGTTCTCCAACAATCCCCAGGTGTTCTCCAAAGCACTACACTGGATTTGAGATCCGTCACCAAAGAGCAGAAAGAGTTGCTGCTGCATGGCCCGTGCCAGGCGCATCTACGCTGCGTGCCTCAATGTGCTGAGGAAAGCGGCAGATGGAATTTAGTACTATCCATTTATTGCTGCAAGAAATGCTTCAAATATCCACTTCTGGCAACCTTCATGGGAGCACAGGACCAGAGGGTCATTTAGTGAGCCTTGAACCAGTCCCAATCCCTTGAAGGTAGCCCCTAGTAACCCAAGTTATATACACATAGAAATATATTTATGTATACATATTTATGACTATATATTTATAAAATTACATATATATACACACATATACTTATGTATCATTATTTAACATTAATATGGCATATAAAATGTCATATATAATATTTCATATGAGATACTGGAACAGGTTGCCCAGAGCAGCTGTGGATGTGCCATCCCTGCATGCGTTCAAGGCCAGTTTGGATGGGGCTTTGAGCAACCTGGTCTAGTGGGAGGTCCATGGCAAGGGGGTTGGAACCAGATGATCCCTTCCAACCAAAACCAT
>JANHGN010005890.1:0-27601 GCA_024605025.1 Megaceryle maxima | reverse complement strand
AGGAATACCTAGTTTCAGACAGTAATATTACAGCATCAAGCAGAAATTAAGTCTCAGAACAAATAAAAAAAAAGAAAATGAAGCACCATTTAGACAAAAAAATTTTCTAAAGGAGGAAATTACTTTGTTAAAAAGAAAAAGCACTCCAGTCTAGAGGTGTTGTTTTATTAGTATCAATTTGCTGAGCATCTATACATAGAGACTAAAGACCTATTCTCAATATGGAAGGCTGAATCTCGGGTCTTTGCGAAGTAAGTGTAGCAGTAAAGTGGATAGCAAAGGGGCAACAGTAGATAGCAATTTCCTCACCCTTTATATTTTCTGTATGAGTTTAGAGTGGATGTCTGGGTAAATGAGAAGGGGAATCCTTAGCAGTTTCCAACGTAGAAAGGAATTAAAACTGTGTAAAGAATTAAGACAATGGTGTATCTTCACTTTACTTAAATAAGATGATTATATTGTACTTTATTTACTTCTGATTATTAAAGCCTTTTCCTAAATTTTCCTTTTCCCTTTCCAGGGAAAGTTTTTGAAAAGGTCCTAAATGATCAATCATGAAGTACTCCTGGGTAGCCCAAATACTTAAAAAAAAAGTCTTTTATGACACTACATATAAAGCACCATTTTGCAGTGTATTAAGGTGCCAAATGTTGTTCTGTATAGCAGTTTGACAGTCTTAACTGGCGCTGGTCTTTCATTCCTTAACAACTGGCTGATCTATATGTGAAACATGGTATATACCTTCATCATCCAGCAGCAGTCCCATCCATATCATCCAAGTGTTTGTTATATAGATCTTTTAACTGTTCAGGAGAGGAAATCCCCATATGTCTACATGTTAACTATAACTTCACAGTGTCAGAGTTCTCTCTTGTCAGTGAAGAAAAACTGTTACAGAAGCTCTAAACCCATGCATGTCATTAAATGCAGGTCTTATGACCATACAAGAAATTACTTTCATGGGTTTAAAGATGCTGTTTTTTGAAGGTAAAACAAACCATGAAATTAGCTCATGACAAGGTTGAAATTCATACATTTAATCCCTTCCAGGCAAAGCTCTAGATGAATTACAGTCAGAAGAAAATTTTTAAAATAGCCAATATCGCTCACAGAATGTACAAAAAACCCCCCAAAAACAAAACAAAAAAAACCAAGACAAAACAAAAAAACAAATCCACACAAACAAAAAAACCCCAACCCATGAGGAATTTAGGAACCAGCATAAAAGGGGAAAAACAAACATAAACCCCTAAAACAAGTCAGAAGCTAATGAAATTACCCTAGAAATATAGCCCCTAGTTATGAAGATGAAACCATAAACAACCCTATGAACAAAACGAGCTGCTTAAAAATTTTTGGAAAGGGAAATAAAAAAAAAAAAAACTAATAAAGAAAAGAAAATCAGAAGAGATGTGTGAATTCCATCTGTGGCCAAATGCATCAAAGGACTAACTAAAACCAAGTTGTTAAAACTAGTTTGGTGGGAACAAAACCAATACTTTGTTGCACTTAGTCTTCTGTTATTTGCAAGTTGGCTGTGAGCAGCTCCTTCAATCTTTTACCATAACAATTGTTTGAAAGCAGCATTTTGATTTTCTAGTGAACCTAGTTTTTCTTCAATTTGTTTCAAATTTTTGTGACCTAATTTTTTATATTGTCAAGTTATCTGACTTCATGGAAAAAGCTTATCACTTGGAGAAGACTGTACTGGATCTGCTCATGATGAAAGAATGTGCTCTGAAACTTTGTTCAAGGTCAATATGAGCTAATCATTGCTCAGACAAGCATTTCTTAGGACTAGCTTAGCCTCACTGGTATTTCAGGACCAACTTGCTGTACTTACTGCTTCTTTATAACTCAAACTTATCTGCCACTATTTCAATATCTTTCCTCTGGTAATGAATCTCCCCACACTATTCTTAAATGCTTTGTATTAAGTTATGGCATTTCCTAGCAAATGAATCTCATCCCAGCTTTGATTCCATAGACTGAGTGGCTATAGCACGTATTTTTTCTTTACAGATTCTTTTCCCTTGCATGATATAAGGCATGAAACAATTGCCCCACTATGGATTGGAAAATGTAGCCTTAATACATTGGTCTTGTTCTCCAAAGTTCAAGGAGGTGGACAAAATGGCATTTTGGTATTGTCACAGGCCAGGATTATAGATAAATAAGGTTTTGGGCCTATCTAAATGTGTATTATTTATACTTTTCTAAATTATGTTTGTTCTGCTAACAGGTTTCTCAGTATGCTATTGAACTCGATTATGGAACGTATATAACCATCTGCAGTTAAAATATCTAGTAATATTTTCAGTTCTTCATTATAGCATTATCTGCTAGGCTTTACACATAGCTTAGGAACCAATCATCTCACTATTTATTGCTTCATTTAATAGCTGAATAATAAAATATCATATCAGCCAAATCCAAGTCAAATAATTTCTGATGCTACAGTGTCATGAGAATTTAGCACTGAACGTTGTTCTTACTGGCAGTACAGAACTGCTGTTATTGATACCATTACTGACGGCAGAACTTCTTCATGGAAATTAAGATATTTACATTATGACTTTTGAGTGCTTGATTTCACATCTGATACAGCTAAAAAAGTTATTTACATGCTACATGCCTGTAAATAATAAAAGTATGATAAAAGTAATTCTGGACTGATTGTTTCTTATATTCCTTTAATTTCAAGGAGCAATAAGACAAATATTAATTTTGTTACAAAGGAAGTTTATAGGAATGATCACAAGCTGAAAACATTATTTCTGTGTATTGCTTGTAGATTTCTGTTGGTTATACATTGAAGCAGGCTCAGAATTTTACTTTTTTAATGTTTAGTTTGTCTAAACTGTTATAGCTACAATGGAAAAAAGAGCACTAAACTTTGAGTGGTGTAACTGACATATTTGCTTGTTAATTAACTGTATCTGGAATAGAGGACTTTTATGAAACTTAGTATATACAGCTGTTGTTAGCAAGTCAGAAAGTATGCAGCTTCTAAAATGTATCACTTCAGTAAGAGTAAGAGAGGTAGGGTTCAGTTAAGCTAGAAATTTTTTTGTATATCAAGTCATGGTTAGATAGGTAAATGAAAATGCCTGGCACCAGGAGCTAGACATGAAAGTCCAAAAGAAAAGCCATTGTATATGGTTATTCTGATTGAAGTCTGTTGCAAACCAAAGTATAGGAAAAAAAAAATATTTTGGTCTTAAGTGTAATTATTTGTATTCTATTATTTCTATTTTCTCAGACATGCCTGAAAGGAAATTATTAAACATGTACTATTCATGATTGATTAAGGATTTTAAAAAGACTCAAGTCAAAACTAAACATTGAAATTGGTCTACAATATGTGGCTGTAAACTGCATTTGTTAAGGATGGCTAATACTACATTTTGTTATTAAGATATATGGAAGCAGAAGAGATAATATGTTGGACTTTGGATTGCAAGTCAGATTCAGACTTGAGTTGAAAGATGCTGTTAATCTATCTGTAAATGGGTATCTGATCTTCTGGGTTTAGGATTTCAGGGCAGACAGGTATTATACACTCTTGCTATACCATTGCTTCATGTACCTTTGGGTTCAGTGACCAATTATGTTTTTATTTATTTTTTAAAAATAATACTGAAATGGCTGGGCAGCATGAAATAATATATTTCAAAAATATTTCCCCAAAATATTTTCTTGAGGGGAAAAATGTGTTCACTGAAATGAAAATATTTTCATTTTATCCTTTGTAAGGTAGAGCTCTGATTTACTGCTTTAAAAAAGTGGCAGTTTTCTAGAATCAACTTTAAAAATATCCAAATTAAAATTATTTGATTTTTTTCTTTTTCCTTACAATATACAAAATGGAATAATTATATTAAAACTAAAGAATTTTTTAAAATATAAATGGGAGTAATATTTTTCAATAGTCTTCTCACATACTTTACTCCTTTTTTTTTTTTTGGGGGGGGGTGTAGGGGGGCAGAAATCTGACTAAGCTGAAACAGATTGTTTTGTCTGTATGGGATCTTGTGCAGATTTGATTAACACAACACTGTTAAGTCTTTAAGGTCAGGGCAGATTGTATTAGAAGCATGACAAGTAGTTAATGAATTTGCATTGACTGATCTATACAAAGCTAAAGATTTTTCTGTCAAGATTAATGTCCAAAAAGAGTAAGACACACTATTTGATACATTATCTTACACTGAATCATACTGTTATTGGACGTAAGATTAAAGAACTATGTTATTTTGTCTCCTTCCATAGATATACAACTGTTTTTTGCTATGACACTGATGTATAGTCATTGCATTAGCAATTCATTTAATCATCGGTAATGTCCTGTTGTAATTCCTCTGTATATGGTATGTGTATTTGCAGAAGCTGGATAAGTACTGAGTATTGCCAACATTCACTTTATAGTCCCTGCTGTGTAGCAATTCAGAATGCAGCATGGAGTCAAGAGATGCATGTTGCAAATTTTGATCTATGCCTTCAGCTTGAACCAAACTGTCAGAAGACTTGGTGATGAAACATTGTAATCTTTCAGATGCTGTCTAGATATATTGAGATCAAAAGAGCTGCTGTTTCTTAAGAATTTAGTGGCCTAAGTGAAATGAATACTCAGTGATCCCGTGATATTTCAGGAGACAGAATTTGGTGAGAAGAGTTGCTAGAACGCTTTTTCCAAGGAAATTAGGCATGCTAGTCGTAAGAAAAGATAGGGTAAGCCTGTGGTTTTGAAGAAGAGAAGGGGATTAAGAAAGATGTTTTATCAAGCTTTGAATAAAATTCTAGGGAATATGCAAAATAAGCAAGGGAGGAAGTGTAGCATTCTTCTCATAAAGGAAGTCTATTTAAATGTCAATAAAGAAATTACAGTCTGCAGCAACAGCAATAAATGCATGAAAGAAGCAGAAGAGTGTAGAAATAGGGCAAGATAATTATCTTTGAACAATTTTTTCTTTTTGTTTTATAAAGGTGATTGTTCTATTTTGGACTAAACCATAGAAATGGTTGACAATCTGAGGCACTCAGCAGATCTAATGTTGCACCTTTAAATAGTGCCATTTGTGTTACTTATGTTTCTAAGAGAACAGTGAAAAAATATCATGATTTTACATTGAATAAGGTTATTAAAAAAAAATCTCATGGAAATTCTTAGTTGACATCTTCAGTAGATCCAGTTGTCTGTGTTATATATAGAAATGTCTAAAGTAAACAAAGTAAAATTCCCAAACAATGAAGCCAAGAGATTACTGTGTTCAAAATACCTTCAAATTAAATATGAAGGCAAAATATTTTTCAAGGAAGCAGGTGATTTGGTTGGGTTTTTTTGCTTGAATTTAGAAGATGGTAGCTTGATCATTCTTTAAGAATATTTCTTAAGGAAAAACAGGCATTATATAAATTACAAGACATCTTAATATTCAGAAACAAGGCTTTGGGTTTATGGTAGTTAAAATTAAAATGTGGTTCAATTCTCAGTAATGGTCATACAGAATATACTATTAGGTCTTACTAGGGAAAGATTAGAAAGTGAACTGGGAAATTATAATGATACTGTGCAAATGCAATGGATGGTTGAATTTTTAGCACTGTGCACAATGATGGTATATCCAATTTTAAAAAGATGAAGTAGAGTTAGAGAAGCTTCAGGGGAAAAAAAACCAAAAGGCAGAACATGGTCAAAATGGATTATATAGGGATTGGAACAATTTCCATGTGAATTTAAATCTAAGCTGAGTGGGAATTTTCATTCTGGAATGAGATAAATGAAAAGGTGTGCAGAGAAAAGAATATGAAAAATGTTTGTCAAATTTTTCCAGACATAGAAAGTTGAATAATTACTTACTCTCCCTTACAATATGAAACCCAGTTGCATTATGTGAAAGTAATGAATACGAACAAAAAATTGTTTCTATTCACAAAGGAATCTTAAACTGTGGAACTTCATTGCCACAGGCTATTGTGACTACTTAAACTACATATGACTTCTGAAAACTACAGGACAGCAAGAAAGAAAACTTCTTCAAATACTGTGAAGTCCAAAGTCGTTGCCTCTAGCTCAGGGATTTGTTGGAGGTTGGTTGAATATGATGGGAAGATGTTCACGTGCTTTTTGTGAGAACTGGTAGTAGGTGGGAGTTGTTAAGAGGTTGAAAAGTTCATCAGAAGTCCAATTCTCTCTCATTCTGACATCTAAAAAAGTAGTGTCATATCCTATGGAAGAATATCTGTAATGAAGTCCTCTTATTTTGTCTTGTTTTCCCCTTTTAGGACATAACTAGTTGAACTAAAACATTTAGCTAAGTTGCTCCTCAGGAAATGTTTTGCTCTCTGAGGCCCAAGTTTAGTTTACTGCATATATGAAGTCATTGCACAGGAAATGTCTGGCAACATCTAAAAAGCTTCTGTAGGTTCAGTGCTGTTTAAAAGTATCCAGGAGAAAAATATGATAATATAAAGCTTAAAAATTAGTTCATGAGTAATATTGGCCTATAGGATGAGAGCAATGGAAGGTTGTAAATTAACGTTTGGGGCACATCCTTCAAGACTAGAGACTGCTAAATGTGATTTACCTTGCTAGTAAAGCTGTTGGCTGTGTGTATTACATCCATCATTATCACTTATTATAGCCATCTCAAGATGAATATCACAGGCTGACACCAAACATTTGGTTCCTGAAGTGAATACGCTTCTCAGAAATAGTATTCATTCATGTCTCCAGCCTTGCTATTTTCAATCAAGTCTCTGCTGTAAATACAAGTTTCCTACTTCCATACTACATGGCACATCACAGTGCATTTAAGCATTGTATTTAAGTGCTTTTGCAGCTGCAGCTTTTTTTTTATCTGTGTACAGATCTCTGTAACTTAAATAAATCTTCAGAGAGAACTTCACCACTCCCATTGCTCAAGAGCCTCCTTAAACTCTATTGCACCTGTGTACTCCTCAGTTTCCCATTTGAGATTATGCAACTCATCCACACCAAATGTTATCTCTACTCACTAAATGTTAAAGATTTTGAATTTTTTATTTCTCCCAATTGCCTGTGTACTTTGTGAAATCATTTGTTCATCTCTCTCGTTGTCTGCTTTGCCTTTGACTTCTGGAGTTTGGTGGGTTTGATGTTCTGTTAAAATAATACTGTTTGCAAATCTGAAATGCCAGCTAGTGTCACTAAACAGTGTGCTGTTTAAAAAAAATAATATAATTTTGCAGGTTAGTATTTGTGGGAAGTGCAAGGAGATGAACTTTACCTATGGAATTTAGAAGAGCTATCAATTAGTTTCATGGGACATTCAGAAACTTTGGGTATTCTTCCTTTGTCATGATGCCCTTCCTAAGATTCTGTAGCTATTTCTTTGACTGGAATAGAAAAATTTATGTAAGAAGTATTGTGCTGCATGAGAACTCTGCAAACAACATTGCTATTTACATTTTTTTAAGACACATATATGTATTTATATAGTTGAGGCTGTAATGGTTTAGGGTCAGGGCGGCCCCTTTAAATGCTCCCTCCCCAAAGGGGAAGAGAAAGGGAATAAGGGAGAGAGACTCAGTGATTGGAAAATGAAACTAGAACAGCTTTGATTATAATAATAATAAATAAAATATGTACAAATATATCCAAAACCAGTATGGAACCCAACCCCCCAATGGTAATTACATCACCGTCACCACTGCTGCTGTAGAGCAGGCACCGGGGGGTCCCAAACTGGGTCCAGCAGCAGACAGGAGCTGTGTTCAGGAGCTGGATTCGGATACCGGATTCAGGAACACACCAATTGGGATCGAAGAAAAATACTGTATTTTTCACATAATTGTCTTTTGTAGCTAACTATCTTTTGCACATATTTGATATCAGCTATTTAAGAGCTGTAGTTGAATGATTTACTTAAGTGAGAGATCATATTAATTCCTTGGTCTTGCGTGGTACAGCATCCTGCATACTGGGACACAGGGAGAATGAATTCAGGAGCTTTATACGATTGTGCCCTGTTGTGTGCCACACACTGGTACTCATAGTGTAGGCTGTAGTTCCCATGGCTTCACCTGTCCCTTCCATACCTGCCCAGTTAAATGCTGTCTGTAGTTTAAAATGTGTTTACTCTGTGTCAATCAAAGTCTGTTCTAAAGTGCAGACCATTTATGATTTTATATTAATAAACACATACAAGACTCCCATTGCTTTCAAGTAAGGGAAAACATTGTCACATGCTTTAAAGACAAATATGTATTCATACTGCTTATGCTGTTGTTTGGATATTTTTTCCTCTAGCTAAGCTGGCAGTATGAAACCAGGGGAAGTCTGCGTTAGATGTCATGGAACTGTAAAAATATAATGGAGAATATCCTTTGGCACATTACTTCCCACAAGCAGGCATGGTGCAGTGGAAGGGAAGTGTCCAGCTTGCTTCACAGTTCATGTCTACAGCTGCATTATTTTTTGAGATGATCAACAGGTGTTTAGTCCCACAGATCAATGGTTATAACAGAGGGACAGATGATTGCAGACATTTTAAGTTGTTATCAGATCTAATTTAAATAGGGCAAGGCACCCCAATTCTACTCAACTGCATTTGTTCTCTAGCTTTAGTCACTGCAATCACTTGTTAGCTGGGCCATCAGCATGGTAAAACTGTAGCAATGCAGAATGCAGTCAGATGCTGTTCAGTAAATAAAAATCCCCATGTTATCACATTATAGCTTTGTCAATAGGAAAAACATCTTTACTAGGAAGGTAGTATAGCACTGGAACAGATGACTGATGGGGCCTGGAGAACCTGCTTGAAGGCTTTTAGCAGCTGTCTAGACAAAGCTACGCTGACCTAATAGGCTATTTGCAATAGTCTGCTTTGCAATGAAGCATGGACAGTTTCTTACGGAGGCAGTGGGGTTTATCAACACAAAAATATTAGAAACCTCCCTAAAATATTTTCTTGCTGTTCTGCCTTACTAGTTGCAGACTGTGGCAGGCTCTTGCTATAGAGGTTCAGGTCTGTTGTACAGTGGAGGAAACTACAAATGTGTCGTAACATTTAATGTGTTACAAAATGTTTCATTACTGCAGAGCTGATTTGTGTTACAGAGTTCTCATGAACTTGTGTGCTTGCACAGTAGCCCTCTGTGGTTTTTTTGCAGAAGTGTGCATTTGACAACAAGGATGATGTGTGAAAAGAGGCATGCAAGAAAAGGTTACAAGATTCCTTAAAAGGTAACAGGGATTTTTTTTTCTGTTTTTGAACATGGTCCAAATAAATATTCTCATCTTGTTAAAGAATAACTGATAATCTCTTGGCTGGTACGACGCTGAGGTCTCAAAACTTTTGTGTTAAGTGTCTGTGCACTTGTGGAAATGCATGCACACACAAAATACATGTTTTAAATGTACTGGCACATTTTCTGTCAAGATTCCCACCAGAAGAAAAGCAGTAGAGCTACCACTGAATGTGACACTGGTCTGGATAACTTCCAGAAATCTAAAATCAGTCTCCAGGTCATTCTTCAGGAAGAGATGAATATTGTCAGACTAGAATTGATTTAAGACTGTCTTAAGGTCAGAAGCAGAAAATCCTGTAGGCATTGGGAACCACGCAAGCACATTAACAAGCAACATATACATGCTAAGAGTTCTTGTCTTTCCTGGAGATTTATTTAGCTAGTGGATCTCCACACTTGCATCCGAGTGGCACTGATGAAACAAGTACACAGCTGTCTGTATTTCTGAGACTGGTTTTAAAGTTATGTAAGGACTTTAGGGTAGGTATTGCTGTTTATGTTTGCATGGTCCATGATTAGCATCTCTTAGCACTACTGTTTTGCGAATGAAAGAATCCTGCATTTACACTGTACATGTACACTTTACATGTACAGAATCTTTGCAAGGCAGCCTCTGTGATGCTGTGACTGAGTCAGTGAAGACAGAAGAAAAAAAGGGCATAAAACCCAAAATGTACCAAACAGAAACACCCCCCAAACAACAACCAAACAAACAAAAAAAACACCCAAAAAACCCCAAACAAAGAAAAGACCACAAAACACCAACCAGAAAGGATTATATTGTCATCACCTCTTAGTCAGAAAAATAATCTTGATTAAAAAATAGTCTTGATTTTTATTTTTTTTCATTTCACTTTGTTTCTAAGGAGTATTATTTCTACTATTTATATAATGAATTAAGACCTTTCAATATATCATACATTCACTAGCTGTGTTATACAGTGTAGAATGGTAAAAAGGAATGACCACAAAGACATTGGTAGAAAATAATTGCATGGATTTCAATACTTGAAAACTTGAAAACAATCTGTAATGAATCTAGCAAACACTCCATTGTAGATATTATTAGATTTTAGATACATCATGGCTTATGTCCAAAAGCATAGGCAAGATTTCATAAAAATGCTGTAAGAAAAAGCTGTGTTATTAAAAGGGTGAGAAATTTTAAAGTGAATGTTTATATGGGCTTGCAGCATTATTTTACTGTCTAAAACTAGGTGTTTTTCCCAAAGCTAACTGCTTGTGCTTGCTTACACTATGTTTTAATTGGGTGCCATTTTCTCTCCTTGCTTAATGTGGAAAATATGGTGTTGCTAATCTAGGCTTAGATTTTTCTGCTCTCTATAACTTGCCATACTTAATGAGAATGAACCAATGAAAAAGCATGTGTGCTCCTTTCCTGACAAGTTTCTGTTCCAGAAGTGTATCAAAGTCAGAATCCCAAATGCTTAAATTCACTACCTCTCCCTTTGTGTGCTGTTTCATCATATAACTATTATAAGATACCATTTTCTTTTTATTAGAATCAGGTTTTAAAACACTAATTCTCTTTGGGGGAAGTTTGTAGAGATACATGCAGAATTAAAAAAAGGAAGAAAAAAGCAAAAATATTTATTTTCTAGTGGAAGTCTGTAGTATTGATATGTACGTGAATTTATACTTTTACGTACAGACACAGTGAACTTGTAACTCAGATTGGTTGTTCTGGTACTTTCTGAATAGTGATTCAAAAGGGGAATGCATTTCTCTTGGTCCATCAAGGGAATTTGCTGATACCCTTAATCGGTTCACACAAACTGCCAAAGCCAACGTCTGCCTTGCCCTCCTTACATCTAATGCACTTTCTCCATAAACTCTGGGGATTACACCAAGCTTTTATAACTAGCAGCATGGCATAGCAAGGGAGGAAGGCTAGGGGAGAAAAAAGGACATTAAAGTTTCTAACTAGGACACCAGGACTATCGCTCATTATCAGAGCTGTCCTTGTGAAACAGTGATCCTTCTAGCAGCCCTTGGAAAGTCATACTTTGCCACTAAATGGAAAACAACAATTATGCTCTGATGGATGTTCAAGATTACAGTATTTCTTATTCTCAGTTTTTACAGTTTCAAATAAATGTCTCCCTTGTTTCCTGCTGTCTTACTGCTCCCAAAGAGTACATTCACATGAGTGAAGAATTCCTTATGAATGCTTACGGATTTGCTACACTGTATTATATCTTTTTCTACTATCACGAGAAATCAATATTTACATCTCTTTCATCTAAAACCACCATCTCCTTCATGCTCTCTGTATCTGAGTTTTAGAATCAGGGTGGGGTTTTCCAACTTGCTTATTTTATTTACCTGTGAACAAACTAATTTGTCTTATCTTGCTGTTTTTCCCTTTTAAATTTTCAGTCCTGCTTGTAACTCACAAATTATGATTCTGCTTTTGTTTCATGACTAAAACTTTATTGGAAAAAGTAACATCCCTATGATACTTTCATGACGGAGACTGTAAGAGCCCAAATACTGATGTCTGAAATCTTGTGTGGTGATAAGATCTGGACAGAAAATGAGCAAGGCCTGAATAGATGAAGGAGGTGTCAGTGACTCTCAATAGTCCTCAAGGTCTCTGCCATCCTCCCCTGGCTCCTTGTAGATAAATTAACAATAGGAAGAGATAAATTCTGTGTAGACAGGATGGCATCTTTTCCCTGAGTTAATTTCTTCTGTTAGCCACTGTGACTGCACCAGGTGGAGGTCTAAAGCAGACCCTGCACCAGAAGGGGCTCAATCAAAATAGGATTGCCTCTATGCTTCCTATGTAAATTGGGGATGCTACCCATATCCCAAGAGTATAAAGAGACAGAAAAATATTGATCAGTGTGCACCCACCACCGAAGAGAACTGGAGATTTGGATTGATCCCAAATTCACTGGATACAAGAGTGGTGATGATATCTTTCTATCTTAATCTCCCTCTCTTTCTCCCACCCCCACCATCTTTTTCTTTCCTCCTCTTTCTACTCACTTTTCCTTTTCTTCTCCTTAATACTTAGTTGTGTCTTAAAGTAATTGATAAGAAAATAACCTCTATTGCCAAAACACCTTTATCCACACCGTTTGTTGATTCTTGTTAGGGGGAATCAAGAAATTGTTTTATATTGTTCCTTGGTTGTTGTGACTCTACCTCCTCTGTGGCTCTGTTGTGCAGGGACAGGATCATTATGATCAGAGGATCGTAATGATTCACTTCCCTCGTTGTCCACCGAGTGGGACAAGACAGAGACCTATTGCTATGGCTCCTGCTATGCACTCATGATTTTCTGTTCTTTAGCCTATCTTATACCTTTGACATTTCTCTATTTTGAATTTACTAACTGCTTAAGGTAAAAATTGTCAACATGTAGACATCTGAATACCTTAGGTTTAGTATTTAGATTTCTGCATGTATTTTTGAGGGACTAGACTAAAATCACAGATGGATATAAATTGTATGCTATACTTATTTATTAATCCTTAGGTGCCTCCTTCCTAGACTGGTATTGAAAGCCTTAAGTGAGATCTCTAAATTCTATTGAATACATGGGAAATGTTAGGAATCTCATGGTGGCACCTATAGCAGATGCTCAGTGGGAACACAAGGGTGTAGGAAATCTGGAAGAGTGCCTGACTTACATAGTGATAGGCATTTCCATAAGGAATATGTATATGCTCATAAAGAATGTAGAATCTTAAATCTTTTCTGGTTTGTGGAGAAGGAGTGTGCCTTTAAAATTATATGTATCCCAAATGGGGAACATATTTCAAACCCACTCTTTCCACCTCCACAGAGTTTACAGATTCCTTACCAGAATCACCCAGTCTTCAGTCCTGCATAGGATTTTCTAGCCTGTAGGTACCCTGCTGGCCTTAAGAATACACCACTCATTATGCATAAAAGAATGACAGATTCATTGATGGACCCAGTGAACATGATCCTTCAGCCTGGAGGCTTAATGGTCACATGTGAGAGAAGGTGTAAGGTTTCAGTTTCAGCTTCTCTGCAGGGACTATCCTGTACAGTGGGCAGGTGAAGAAGTCAGGTGAAGAAGTTTTACTCTGATTGTTATGAAAAGTATTCAGTTGTGAACAGCTAAAACAAAACCATGGATGGAAGCCTTGATGGTTTTCTTCTAATTATTTTATGAAAAGTATTAAATTCCACAAACCAAAGAAATTCTGATACAACCTATGGCTGTAAAAATTCATTTTTTCCCTAAAGGAGATCTCCTTTATAGAGATGATCTACAGAGCAATCCCAACTATGAGATTTTCCATCTTAAATATTCCATGGGTTCAGATGGATTGGCTGTATCTGTGGTGATGGTAGTTTGCACTTACTCTATGTGCATTTATAAAGCCATAGTTTATTGAAAACAATATCCTTACACCATATTTGAAGGTTTATCCTGGGTGGTGTTGGGTTTTTGTTTTTTTTTTTTTGTTTTGTTTTGTTGGGGTTTTTTTGTGTGTTTTTTTTTGTTTTGTTTTTGTGTGTGTGTGTGGTTTTTTTTAATTATTATTATTTTTAATGGTCTCTGTTAACATGTCATGATAGATGTTTAAGTAAGGTTCAGAAAAATATGTAATGATGTACAATTAGGATCACTGTGAGAGCAGGTCATGGTTTCAAAATGCCTATGCTTAATTAGAATGAGTTTTGAGCACCACAAAGACCTGACTGTAGGACAGGGAAAAACTAGTGGGATTTGCAGGTCTTAAGTGTTGCAGTAATGTGTCAGGAAATAAGGATAAATTAATATGAACTCTACCAACTTTGATCAAGTAAGTGGCAATTTTTCTCTTTTGATAATGTCTGACTTTTACAAGTCTGGATTTGATGGGGTCATTTCCTTTTTATTCACTAGTTTTACACCAGTACAAGCAGGTTGGTTTCAGTGGAGTATCTCCTGATTTACATTACTGAAAGACAGAACATTCATTTCTTACACAAAAATAAATTTCCCTTCCTGTTATTGCTGCTTATTCCATGTGATATATTATATTTTTAAATAATTTATAACTTCTTTCCTTCTTTTATCATTACATATGTTTTCATTGATATATGTCTCATTTATTCAGAGACACTGGGAAAATATCTAGAAGACTTCTACTCCTAAAAGACCCTTCAGTTTCCCTTTCCCCCAAACAGTTAAAAACACAAGCACAGAATGAGTAAGAATAGTGCTTCCTTGTGAGTAGTCAGTACAAGCTGTCTGCTGCCATGAGATCTATTGAGAGTTCTTTTAATACAGATTTTTTTAAAAGTCCGGTTTGCTACCCAGATTTCTATTTCTTCTTGCCTAGTAAGCAGCACCCATTTTCTCCTTGTATCCTTTTTGCTTTATTGACTTCGTGCCTTTATCAGAATCAGCACAGCTTTTAATGTAACTAGTAAGCCTGTCGTTAGGGACTTGATGGAAACCTTCCTCAAATTGTAAATAAATTATACTTTATGTACAGCCATTATCATCTTTCTCTAGGGGTTTCAATGTCTCCAAGCTTTTGTGGTATAGACCATATTCCTTTAGGCAAAATATCCCTTCAGGATATTTTCCTTCAGGCATGATATGCTGCTTGTAGTTGTTACAATATTACTTTGATTATTCTCTGAATTACCCCTCATTACTGTATGTTTGCTTTTCTCATTACAGATGTAAACACTGTCTGTCTGTTGTGTTGTCAGTCATCCCTCCAACTCTTTAATATACAGCTTCTCTCACTGATTTTTGATGGGATAAAAAAACCCCCAAAACCACAACAAACAACAAGCCATGTTTCTGCCAAGTATGTAAAATTTAAAAATACAAGTTAATGAGAATATTGTTTGTATTTAATGTGCTTAAATAACTATTTAGCCACAGTAGCATACTAAGGCATCTTTATGTCTCTCCTGGGGAGTATTGTGCAAGAGGCCTTGCTTTACATCTTGATTGTCAGCTGATCTGAGCTCTGTCAATGCTAGAATAAAAAATGTGAATTCCATAGGTGAAGGGCTTTTGCTGAGAATTCCTGTCAACATCCTCTGACATTTATGTTTAGGGACTGGAGTGTTGCAGCTGACCTCAGCTGTTGTGGTAGAACACAAGGAGAGAAGTAGGTTACTTAATTACAGTCATTCAAAACCTTGCCGATGCTTAACAATTCTGTTATGATTCCCATTGGGTTACATAATTTCATGGACATGAACACTATTGTCCATTACATCACATCCTATGGGAGCATATAAGGATTTATTGCATAGAGTAAATTTTGTACAACAGCATCTTAAGCTGACATACTCAAAGTTCTTATGACCTTAATGATTTCATTTGTAGTTCTTTTTAATATAGGAGTTATGTCCCTAGTACACATACGTAACAGATAGAAAACATTTCTGTCAGTACCAGTCTGTAATTTCTTTAATGTTTTTAATAGAACTGTTGAAGATTCACAAAAATTTGAGTCTCCATTAAAAAAAAATTCCTCTTTCTTCAGTGACAGTCCAAAGATGATTTATGAGGATCAAGTGTTCCTCTTGTCATCACTTTTCATAAGCTCATAGGTTAATCTTCATTTCCAGCAAACTTTTTGCTCACTATCCACATACAATGTAGGTTATATTCTGTTTCCACAGAAGTCATTACCCTTGTATTTGAATTTATGCTGAAACATATGCATAAAAACAGATTCTTCAGTAAATTTCCTCTTTCTTTGGAGAACTTCAGGTTTTATAAAATTCACTGGAACTACCATTTTTCTGTGAAGCAGAATTAATAAAATAGTTGCTCCTGTACACTGTTGTTTGGGGGATTTTTTTGATGCTTGATAGTGTTGAAATTTCTCAGGAGCATTAGCCATACTTTTAAGATGAAACTTGGCACCATATGGAATTTCAACATCAGCTTTTGATGTTAGACCATGTAGCTCATAATTTAATAATAACAGCTAATTATTGAGATATATCTTTCCTTATTGTTGCATGGATGGTTGGTAAACAGCAGTGGTAGACATGAAAATAGTCAAAATTAATCAGTGAGATAGTACCATGGTTCTCCTTGAACCATTTCAGTAGATGATAGAGTTTCTCCTCTAAGCAAAGCTGGGAGCTGTGAAGGATGAAGATATATTATTTGATCATCATCAAAGATTTCTATGTATTATCCCTTTATTTTTATTAGTTAACATTACGTTTATGTGGCTGCATCCACAGGCTAAATTATGTCATACTAAAAATGTCAAAATAGATCAGGTAAGACTTTTCCACCCTCTTCCTGTGAAGCAACGAATCTTTCCTTTTGAACCTTAAGGTATATTCTGCCAGGACAAAAGAAATGTTTCCCTTAGTCCTTACGATTCTTACAAACCAATTTTTGAGGTGTTTGAAGTGGCTACATGTAGCATCTTACTACCTTTTATTAGACATTGTGTAGTTAGGATGTCATTTAGGTTGAATATCAAGTTGAAGAGAACTTTCAGTCTCTATTACCGCTGTCATCTTGAGGAAATTTTGTTTGTCAAATGGACACATACTTGATAAGAAAAGAAGGTCACTTACCTTACCATAAAGTGGTTCTTGAAGATGTTGCAGTACCTATAGCTCTTTTGTTCTGTCTCCATTGTGAGCCTTTGAGGGCTACAGCAGCTAGGAGCTCTGAATTGAGCCAGAAGAGTGAAAAAGAACAGTAAAACCTCTTGATGCCTTTCCACAGAACATAATAAGCTTAAGCAAATGCATAGTTATGAAGAACGCTAGAAGTTTAAAAAAACACCTTTCTCCCAACCAGGACTTTTGTTCTCATTAAGTCACAATTTTCACAGAATTTGTAAGAAAGTTTGTGAGGTTTGTCAATTAATTTAGGGGGACAAAAAATTTCAGTGTTACTCTTGGGGGGACTGAGGTCTTGCTCACAGGTGAAACCCACCCTGTGGGATGTGCTTAATGATTACAATATCTCAAAGAGGCTGAAATGGCAATATAAAATAAGCAAGGTTTATACAGTGTTATGTAGAAACCCTTATCAGCTATGGCCTTTTCTCCTAGTTTTTATGATTAGCCATCTCTATCTCTTGGTAGTCCTGAGCATAATTTAATTTCTATTCCCGAATCTATGGCACTGCTTTGGGATCAATGTGGCTTTGCTGCAAGTAGAAGATGCTTGCTCCTAGCTTTAGCTTGATATAAATAAGTCATTATGCTAATAATTTTAGGGTATTTCTTTGCCTTGATAGTTTGTTTTTATCTGCAAGACTCCTAAAAGGTTATTCTACTATTAAAAAAAAATTAGTTACATTAAAAAAAACCCCAAAACACTTCTTTTTTTCATGTTTACACATGTGTACACGTGTACACAGGTGTGTATAAAGAAAATTATTGTTTAGAGAACTTTTTTCTATTACTTAAAAGCATAAATGGACATTATTGAATTCGAATTATAAATTTGGGGTTTCTGAAGGAATAATACACTCAAAATTATTTTTGCTAAGAGTATTTAAACCTCCAAGGTTAATTCAAGCTTTTGAAGAAAGCATATGTTAATATCCTTGAATTCTGCCTTCAAAATTAAGCACTTTTGCTTTACATTGAACAACTAATTCTAGATGTAGGCAACAAAGAACTGAAGTTTTAGTGTCCATGACCTTTGGTTTTGGTAAGATAGGACGTCCTCCCTAAAGTATCAGCTGTGGCTTTGAAGAACTTATGTATTGCAGATTTTTTTAAATTTTTTTTTTAAATAACAGCACTGCTTAATCAAGAACTTTAAATAGGCATATGCAAAGCATCATGCCAAACCACATATTTTTCACATAACTCTTCACATGCAAGGCATTCTTTAACGCTTCCTTTGTGGATTATTTTTTTGTTTGTGTCATTTTTTTCTTTGTGAGGTTGTGTTGTGTTTTGTTTTTTCTATGTGTTTTGTTTCTCTTATATATGATGGGATAGTTTACTGGTAATTGCAACTGCTATTTATACAGAAATGTCAGGAAAGGTATATTTATTTTCTCACAAATTCTTCTAGTTGGTAAGGGCACCATTTGAATTAAAATTAAATTACTGTCTCCTGATAGAGTCAGTAAATGTCATCCCTGATGATTATGAACTATTCAAAGGAGTTCCTGCGTAACAATCAGGAAATGACTCAATTTCAATGTTATCTTCACTTGTTAGAAACCTGTAAGAGATGTTTGTTCTTCATCTTTCAGGATCCATGTGGTATCACAAACACAAGTTTCTGTTTTCTGGGAGCTAATGTTTAATGGGAAAATATCACTTAATGTTAAGAAAATCACCTTTGTTTTTTCAGTTGTTGGAATTTTAGTGGTGGGGTGTGTTTTTCTGGGTGTTTTTTTGTTTGGTTTTTTTTTTTTTTTTCCTTTTAGAATGGTCTGCCACCTTGTCATCTTTAATTTGCATGTTGAAATATATCATTTTACCTCATTATTTTTTGGCTAACTTGGAGTTTCAATCATCATATAAAATGAGAGAGCTCTTAGTCATGTTTCAGAATTAATATATAAAACCCTGTCTTTCCCCAGTGTTCTTTCTCATGCGTGTGTGTACTGTCAGATTAGAAAGTAATTCAAGATTAGTGAAACATGGTCAGGTTGATTAACAACCAACAATTAAATCATTCCCCACTGAAAGACCTTAATACTTTTTAATTCTTGCTATTGGGCTGTATAGATATAGTACCTATTAAATGGGCTGCCACCAGGGACACAGGGAATAGTGTTAGCTGCACATTGTCACACAGAGCATGCTGGAACACCATAGACAATGTATCTCTAAATGTCTATGATTCTATCCGGATAATATTTTATGAAAAACATTTGTGTAAAATATGTAAAAATAACAAGATTATTTTCTATATCAATGGAAATTTCATGCTACAATGGTAAATTTGTACTCAAAAAACAATTTTTTACTTTGTCTGAAAGCAAACTACACAGGTTTACTGATGTGTATGTGTTTGTGCTTTACCTAATTATGCAAAATAATGAGCACTGATGAACCTTTTGTACAACATAAACTAATCAAAGTAAGAGTGCACTTGTCAACTGGTGTAAAGAAACATACATTATAAAACCTGATGCTGAAAGAATTAAAGTAAGAACTGCACATAGGATTACCTGAGATACACCACTAATAAGTTGTTTAGAACACAGACTGGAAACTTCAGGAAGAAACCCAAGATTCTCTATATTTTCTGTCTAAGGCTTGTTTTCACTGTAAATGTTACTGGGAATTCACTCTTAAAATGTCTTTTCTTATTTTAGGTTGTGAGAATTTTCACTGTCTGTTAAATAAAACCATAATCAAGCACTGAAATATTTAAATATATTCTATACTTTCTAAATTGTGCAGGTACAGTTCCTGCTTTATTTGAGACACAAGCAATACAAGTCCCCTGTCACAGGCAGCACAGCCAGCATTGTGGCAGCACTGCAAACTTTTCTTGTCTGATCTGTCAACCTCTGGAGGGCATGATGCTCAGCAGCTGATAAAGTGTTCCATGCTCAAACCAAAATTATGGGTTCTAATGAACTTCAGAAATGCTGCTGTCTTTGAAATGTGACTCACTGTCCAGTGAGAAGTGGGCTGTTTTCACAATATTGAACAGCCACTGGATGATAATGACCTTCAATAGCTACAGCTTGGGGCTAGATTTGAGTTTGATACTAAGAGGTGAAAAGCTTTCAAACTCACTACCAGTCCCTTGAGCTATTTGGTCCTTCCAATGACTTCTTTCTTGGTAAACATAAATCCCCTTTGTCCTCATCATGCTTGTTACTCTGCAGCAGGTTTTGTACAGGCTTTGTGTCATAACTTTATGGTAGATTTTCTTTAGATTTGAACCCCATTCTGTTCTCATTTACATCATCTGAAAATAAAAAAAAAATAGTGCTCTTGGAATGAGGATGTGTTTAAAAGTTCACCAATATCAATTAGCTACAGCTTTACTGGATTTTGAGGTTTCAGTGAAAAGAATGTGGGCAGCTGCATATTTCTTTGTCCTTTTCCTCAGTACAGTCCACAGCTAAAGCTCAGTGGTGCAGTGCCCATTTCTCAGATATCTAACTGGTTAAAGTCAACTCAACTCTGTTGCTAAAGTTGTGAGTACAAGTACATCTTTAAAGCAGTATGTACATGACTGGAACAAAGAAAGATAATCTCTTAGTTTTACTAAGAGCTCAGATTTTCTCTTTAACATAGATAAAACATTCTGCCCAGGATTCTTCTTTCCTCCTCTTAACTTCTGTCGTCTTCTTGATTGAGTAGGTCAGTAATGTAAACTGATAAACTGCTGAGAAACACAATGTGGACATGAAGACTTTCATCAAGCTCATCAGTTTTGAATGGCCTGAGGTGAAAATCATGTACACCTACATGGTTACTCATTTGCTTTATATCGACTGTTTGTTAAACATTCTAAAGATAGCTATAAATTAATAAGGTACATATTGTGCCCTGTATTTCAGGGGACATACTGTGACACTATGTATTCATGTTAAAAACTACAACCCTAAAGCATCTTTAAAATAATGTTCATATTGAATATATCCTTTCATTACCTGGAGTTGTAGCCATACGTGTAGACTGGTGAGTATAGAAACATTTTTCTTTTAAACATTTCCTTTTTTTTTCTTTAAACCACTCCCTGGTTATTACTGTGTTTGGACCATACTTTCTCTCTGAACATTTATTAACTGGAAATAGTGTCCTCTTACAAATAGATTAATTCACATCCATTCAAACATAGCTTGGCTTGGAATACATATTTACATTGTACTTGATTATAAAGACCCTAGTAGATTGCAAGCATTATCAAACTAAGAGTATAAACCATAAAACCTTGTGTGCCTTTGTTGTTGTACTTTAATTCTCTTAATCGCCCTAGGTAAAGATTAGCTGCTGTTGTCAATTTAATTCAGCTTCAAACAAAGCAACAAGGTCACTTTTTTTTTTTTTTTTTAAGCAAACAGGATTGAGTTGTCATGTAGTTCTAATAGGCAGCACAGGGAATCATTAGTCCACCTCAGCTCCCTGACTGATGGGCATTTCACTTCAGTCATCTGACTGAGCACTAGTGGCCCAGTACTATTGACACCGTGTCAGAGCTGAGAGAAGATGCCTTAATCAGCTCAGACACTCTCTGCATTGATTTGACAAGTTGCTGTAATGACCTTCTTGTTTTTCTGAAGGATTACTGTTTACCCAGGGAGGTGCTGCTGAGCGCATGTGCTGTATTGTCATGGAAACTATTATTGTTGCATTTTGATCCCATTAATGTTGTGGTGTGTGACACTGATATGAGACACTGAATATTTCAATGAGGTACATTCCACCTCAATAATACTAATTGCTGACCATTGCTTACAAAGTTTGCAGCTAGTTCTGTGTACCTTGGCCAACAGTTGCTAAAGGGCTGTGGCTGCTTAGGGCACTTTCCTGCCTTGTTTGGGTATTTTATGAGGCCCAGGAGGCTTCTTTACTTTGAAGGAAGAAAGTGACACTATTTATTTTGTTTGTTTGTTTTCTTTTGTAATTTTTGCTCTTTGACTTAAGTAGCTTGCCAGTAATTTAGGGTTCTTCTGGTTGCTGAAAGAAAAAAAAATTAAGACAGGTAGAAAAAAACAAAACAAACCTCGCCTTTTCAGTTGAATGTATATCCATCAATGAAAAACAGTACTTTGGGGAGGAGAGCGTTAGATGATGTAGGGAACTTTTCCTGGATCATGTTGAAAGTGTAGCAGGCTATAACTAACTCTTTTTTTTTTTTTTTTTTTTAATTATTATTATTTCCTTGTAGCTTTAAGATAACAGCGAGTGGAAGACATATCTCACACCTTACAACTCTAAATTCTCCCTTGTTCGGTGCAAACTTTTTTCTCAGCCATTTCCCTCTGCATTTGGTATATCAGTGTGTGATCTTTACTATATCTAGAAATTAGTTTCTTAGTACATCACATTTGGGAACAGGCTGAAACAAGCATGGCTCCACCAGTGATTTAGGAAAAAAAAAAAAAAAAGAGTGAAAAAAAGCCACTGATATGAAGCATATAATTCTAGCGGTTTAGTCTGTAAGTCTGTAGATGATTTCTTGGAAAAGGTAGTATAGCAGGCTCTCTTGCTGGCTAGGTCTAATGATTAATCTGCAACAGAAGTGGTTGCTCTGACAAATTTGAGCAATTTCCTGTACATCGATTTTTGATGAGGAGAAAAGAAAATCCCCAAAGTTTTTTTTTACATGAAGAATCATCTTTCATATATGGCTTAGTAATTGGGAAATATTGTTTGAAAACATGTCAATATAAGATGAGCTCTTAGCTAGTGGCCATGAGCTGCGAATGAAAGAATGATGCTATAGTAGTAGCACTTTAGGAAAAGGGGTTTTTATTTGAAAATTAAGAATTATTTCAGTTTTATTCTTCACTCTTCATCTTACAGGTTGAAAGGCTACCAAGGCTTAGGACTTGTATCTTAAGATATCTTACTGAATGAGATGTTCAATTGGTGTTTAGCTGCGGTAACACCTCCTGTTTCTCTCCAATCCAATACACAATCATCCAGTCATCAGCTAATAGTTTGGATTATTGACAGACGTGCCATAATGACTTCCTTGTTTAACCTAATGAATAACGAAATGCCTTTCACAGTATTTGAGAAAGTACTGAGTAATATTTCCTGCACCATGCAATCAGCTTTCATCTGATCACACAGTCATTAATATTTCTGCTTTGATTCTAAGTTCTCTTGGCAAGATATTGTTACGGTTTCTTATCACTTCATTGCACAGTACAGTGTACTGAATATGTTTTTGTGGCATTCTCCTTTGAGAAAGGTGTGCAAATATCACAGTTTTTGAAAGATTTATTTCTCAGAACACAAACTAGAAAGTATTTCCAGTAAGACCAACTGGAAACAGAATTACAAACATCTGAGGCTTTTCCCATTGATTATTTCAAATGCTGTACTAAGGTCAAAGGTGTTTATGATTACCTTTCCTTTTCTATGAAAAGGAGTAAGTTCTTCACAAGTATAGAATGTCCCAAAATCTTTTGTTAAGAGCTGTTCTTGAAAGGCAGAATATGTATTCCTGTATTTGCATTTATAGTTTTTTTTTTTTTTTTTTTTTTTATGGTGGCCTTAGGACTCAATGTGGGAAATGTCTTCATCTTAAGAAAATCCTTTGCTTCAGGATCTGCTCTTTACTTGAGTCAGACTAAGTTTATAAAATGAATTCTGGCCTAGAATATATTTGTCTGGTTCAGATTCTGAGCTTTTTCTTTCTTGGAACTTTCTGCTCCTCCACTGCAAAATGAAAAATCTGGGTAGGAGTAGTTTAGCGTTCCATCAAAAATGAATCTTTAAGTGAGTAAGCTCTGGAACTAGTCAGGGTCTGAGACTGTAAGGAAGCACTGTCTTCACTGCTTGACATTAAAAGGTGCAGAAGTATCCTTGGTTCCATTACACAGAAGAAATTATCTCAATGGGGAAAAAAAAAAAAAAGTTCTGTTATCTGTTTCATTCAGCCTAATATACAGGTGGTTGCTTGTTACATAAAACAGAAAATAGAATCCAGGAATTCTTACTTCCCTGACCCAAACACACCTGCCATTCTCTTATGTCACATGCTGCTTAATAAAAATACAGCCATAGGTTGTCAACATTAAATAACCAGGCATAAATAAATATAATTAGTAGTAGACAATTCTACATTTTAAAAATATTTAGGAGTTAATTGTATGCATTTAGAAATGTATTTATGTGTGAGATGTATACATACTTCATGTATTAAAGTGTGTTTCTATACAGTGAAGTCACGGGAGAAGACAAGAATATATACTAGGTTCAAGTAGACTATGTGGAATTCAGTTAAATAAACATTAAAATTACAGACTCCAGAAAAATTTCACTGCAAAACTGTTAGTAGAGAGTATGTTGTCCGCTGTACCTATATTGCATTGCCTGCAACTCTAATTAAAGACTGAGTGAATGTGGGATTATTGTATCATTTTAACTTGAATCATATTTCAAAGTTCAGCATAATTGAAGACTACCTATATGGCATCAGAATGTTGATTTAGCCAAAAGGATAGCCAAAATAGCACTTAATAACAGCAAAATGAGCAGTGTAATCACTTGTGGTTTTTTTCAAGACATACCCTTGAATATGACCCCTTAGGCTAAAATAGAATATATAGGCTTTTTTTTTAATCTGCTTATCTACTAAAATTTGCCTTGGTCTTGTTCAAGAGCTGAAGTGGATGTTTTTACATTCAAGAAGAAGAATTTCTTGAATGCTAATTTTGTGAGAATTCAAAAGTAAAGGCATTTTTGATTACTATCTGTCAATATAAAGCAGCACGTCCCTAGCTTGCTGTTTAACTACTCATGGTGTTTGTGTTTCACTTTTATTAAAGGTGCAAGAGATAATGGACATTTATCAGTTTTTTTTGATGCAGTCCTTTCAGAATTGCTATTCAAGTGCTAAGTATTCGCTATTATAAAGACCCCTCCCCAATCAAATCAAGTTCTGAGGGTTTACATGCCAAGGGTGAAAACTTCTGTGTGGTAATTTTTTTCCTAGAATGCTGGCCTTTCATCCTTTTAGTAGAAACTTCATCCTTTTCAAGGATGTCCTTTTTATTCTGTTTCGTTGTTATCATTTGTTTTGTTTTGTTTTCTATGAGCAACATACACAGCTTTTGGTGACTTATGCATGATTGTATTTAGAGATAAATTTTAAAATGCAGATCTTAAAATAAATAAAACTGCATTATGCATCATTAAAGTCTATGTAAACCTTTTCTTGGTAGGTTTACATGGTGATCTTCATTATTCAGAGGGGCAAGGGAAAGGTGGTATCTTTCCCATTTAAACCAGCCAATGGAGATGTGTAAGAGACTGGCCCTGTGACTACTTTGAGATGTAATGGTTCCTCTCTAGTATATTAAAGGACTTTGTCATAATCTAAACCCAGTTTAACCAACTAATGGATAAACTCTCTCGCTTTACTCATTGAGCCCCTTCTTGGAGAGTTGGTTCCTGTGTTTGACTATAATACATGGATTTGTAACCACCAGATTTCTGCTGCAATTTTAAAGCCGGTAGTTGTATGACTAATGTTGTGTGAAAAGACTAGGTCATGACAGCTAAGCAATAAACTTTTAGAACTCCATACTTCATAAATTATCTCTAAAAGCTAGCAACTGAAACTTCAGGATGGATCTGCTGAGGAGAGGCAAAGTCTGGGAAAACAGCAAGACAAAGTTGTCCATTAAGCTTCTGTATTCTCTTGTAGTATTTCTGCCCTTCATACAGTCTTTCTGTACTATGGTTTAAAATTCTATAAAAAAGCACTGGTGGAGCATTTGATATTATCAAGTACAAATTGTGAACTTTAAGGGTAAGCTGACAAAAAGATAACTTGACACTACACGCAAAGCAAGAAAAACTGCAAGTAGACCAGCTGCTGCCTTGAATCTGAATGAGTCTGGAAGATGAGGAGATGATTCTTCCTGCAATCAAGCTGTGAACTTGTCTCAACTGAACATGAATTGCAAATTATTCCCCCCCACCCCCAAATGTACAATGTGTGTTTAAAAAAAGTAAATTTTTTTTTTTTTTGAGGAATGAGTCATCTCTTGTATTGATTGTGTGTTTCACTTGCCATGTCTCAACCGTTGTAAAGGGTCTACTCTGCCTTAGAACAGTCTTAGAATAGATTGTTGTTATGCCACATATTCATGGTGCTGTTCCATCTCCCCTGGTGCCCTTTGATACAGGCACCAGGGGCACCATACCATACTGATATGGTACTATCAGCCATAAGATGTACCAGGTTTTGTGCCACTATAAAAATAGTGAGAATAGAAAATAGACCACTAGATGTTGTTTCTGCTTCCGATGAGATACATTAGACCATATCTGGAGTTAGACTGTTAGAGACTGGGTTTACACAATTAATACCAGATTGGACAAAGAACTTGCAAATGTAGAATGATGAATGCATTTTTACTGTCATGGCAGTGAGCTACTTATTGTAATTTCAGTGGCTGTTTCAGAAGATTATATTTGTCTGTAATATGTAATCTCACAGGACCAGAATATTCAACATATGAAGCCGCAGAAAAGAAAACAGGTTTTCCAAATTAAATCGCTCTTTTGGTATGCCAGAATTTGCATAAATTGCAATGACTAGTACGAATATGAACAACTGCTTGCTGCTAGCCAACCAGTGTAACAATTCTTTTCAGGTGAGACTTCAACAGTCAGTAGATTTCCAGTTACTCCTGAGGAGAGCCTGCTTGCTGAAACTGGTACCTCCACACTGTAAATCAGAAGTTCCAATTGTCAGTCCAGTAACATTAAAAGATTCCTTATACCAAGATTAAAATTTTAGCACTATTTTACAATATATGAAATATAAAGATCATTGCAGCTGCACACAAGCTATCTAATTTAATTGGTTCTGAATTTTCTTTTATGATGTTTCTTCTTGTTTCTCATATCAGGGTAACAAATAATATCAAATTGAAACCTGATCAGTTTTCATTTTGCTGTTTGCAATCAAATATCCTGTAGCTATCTAACTTTTCCAAGCTGAATAACTACAAATTCTGCCGTATTCAATAGACATATGTTCACAAAGCATCTTAAAATCCGTATTTCCCTTTTGTGGATCTTTTCAATTCCACTCTATTGTACTTGTGATGAGGCAAAACCATGCAATACTTGATATGAGGGCATCCTATTGTGCAGCACAAATAAGCCTCAACTCTTACAAATAATTTGTTTAGGCTTTTATTATTATTATTCTATATTAATTGCTCTTCATTTAGTAGTCACTGAAAATAAGAATTTCCCAAAGACATTTCCGTTGAAGGCAATTGGGAAAGTATAAATCTGTTGGCAGTTAGGTGGAGCTCCTGGAGAGTAAGAATACAGGCAATTATTTCTCTGAATATTTCATTGAAAATGTAACTTCTATGGCACACTTAAAGCATTTGTTTAGCTAAGAGGAGTTGGACAGTGAGTTGGTTTTATTTTTATTTGGGGGGGGGGTGGGTTCTTTTTTTCTGTTTGTTTCTTTGTTTGCTTTGGTTTGTTTTTAAGGAAAGGATATAAATAAATTATTGTTTGTGGCTCTACCAGACTTGCCATAATGCTGTGGTAGTAAATCATTTTAGGCAGCTATAGGGAACAGACCTAGATCTCCCTGTTACTTTACAGAGCTTTATTTTTGTCTCCATTCAAAATTATGATCTTTTTTGTTCCTCAGGTTTTTTGATTCCTT
>JANHGN010005889.1:0-21360 GCA_024605025.1 Megaceryle maxima | reverse complement strand
TCACATATATAATCTGTATTGTATAAATAGAGTATATTTATGCACATATATAATATTTATACATAAGTATATATAACTGTATTTATAATATTTAAGCATGCACATACAGACAAATTCCAGGTTGTAGCTGAGAACTGGAGAGAATGTCTCAGTCTCTCTTTCCCCTCTCACCCCCCACCCCCACTGCACAAAGTGAGAAATTTTATTTCAACTTCCTGCAGTCTTTTTCCTGGAGAAAAGGAATTTAGGAGTATAACACAATTCACCTATACATAACCTTTGAAACACTTCCTATTCTCTGCCCTTAATCTTTTCTGCTACTAGAGAATAATAAGGTCTTTTTAAAAGTAAGACTAATAAAATAGCAGCAGCATTATTTGTTGCACAATTCTCTTAATACGCACACATTTAATTTTCTGAAATACATGTTATTTATTTTTTCTTGAGGAATACAACCATGCACATTAAGTCAATGTTCTATAGTAAAACTCCACAAAATATTACTCACCTGTAAAGTTTCATATTAAGCAAGGAAAGTTTCTATTTATTTATGCTATTTATAAAAATCCAATACATACATTCTTCTATGTGAGTATTCAGCCTATATATCACATAAACTGTCAAAGCTATAGCTTAAATATAAAAACTGTTATCTTCCTTATTTGTCCATGGCATATATAGAAGAGAAAATTAAAGTAGACCAGCCTTCAGTTTCCCTCCACAAATAAGTCTGGATTTGTCCAGTTTCTTGACTAGGATACAAAGAAGGACAACTGTCCATTCTCTAGCAAGCCACATTTTGTCCAATTGCCAAAGCCTTACAAAGGTATTTGCACATTGATTTTATAGTTGGTTTGGTTTTACGTTCCGGTACCATTCAATTCACTCACAATACCATTCAAATTTTAGAGTACAGACAATTCTTGACATCATAAAAGACAAAGATACTCATTCATGATGATGACTCAAACCCACTTTGTCTTCAAAGGTGGTGATGTGGATTGCAGTGATGACCAAACATTTGGTAATCTTGAATTAAAAGGTTTTTTCAGTACTGTTAACCTATAAAAATCATCATGCTCTTATACTTCCGTGTCTGTGTCTCTAACTGTGGCTGATGTCTGGCAGGCTCTAGTACAAAGCTAAATATTGTCAGCACTGCTGAAACAGAATGATGAAGCAGTGCTCCTTGTTGGATGATAAAGAATGGGAAATCTTTATTAGAAATCCATGGAAAAATAATTTCCTTTAGAACCCCATCAGAACCTCAGTGCCAAGAAAATAGTCTGAATGTGGATTATTTTTGTTCATGCACTGGGATTCTGGAAGCAGAAAAGTTGTGGGGTTTGGGGTTTTTTTAGCAGAAGCTGATGACTCATAAAGTTTAGCATCTTAGTGCTTCTTCATGTTATTAACTGGTGGCTACCTCTGATTATTAATGAAAAAGTGATCAGTAATAGTCCCTGTATAAATATCCAGAGTATGTCAAGCCTCTGTCCCCACTGTGACACTAAGAGCAGAAATAGTGACAGAATAGCACGATAGCCTTTCCCCTACCCATCATCAAAGGCAGTGTCATTATCTAGGTCATATAGGTCTCTCTAATGTAAGCATTTGGAGGTCATGATTTTGAACAGGTATAGTTTAGAAATTACCTATATCCCTGGGCACTGAAGGATCTATTTACCCTGAAGGAAAGCCATTTATTGAAAGGAGCCTTAAAGTTCCTCTGTCTAAACATGGATGTTTGCTACTGCATTTTAATTTTTCTCAGGTTCAGTCAATGGCTTTCTTACAATTATTATCTGAGAATATATTGCTTATTTTATTCTTACAGGAGATATCTTTCCTTTTCTTTCCTGTAATTAGAAATATGTGAATACAAATAGGAGAACAAGTCTGACAAAACCTCGAACAATTACAATCCTAAAGATTAGTTTCTTGACACTAAAAAGGGCTGAAATTATTGATGCTTCTAATTTCCTGATAGGCTCTGTCACAATTAGAATTACTGCCTAAAGCTGTAAACTTAGACGGTCTACTCCCATAACAAACCAGTAACATGAAGATTACTCCTGAATTAGCTAATTCTTTTTTTATTCTGAATCCATACATGTAAATATGATATTTCCTTAAAAATACTTTTCAAATGACAAACATTTTGTAGTATTTCATTACCAACAAGGTTTCTTTGGTTAAACAACTGAGAGAGACATTGTCATGTAGAATTTATTTATACACAATAAATCAAATAAAATTTCAAGACGAGACATAAAAGCTCAGCTCAGTAAGGAATTAAAGAAATAATTTTAAAATTGTCGATATGTTGCATTTTAGCAGCTTATGAGCAAACTAATTATGTATACCTGAGACATACTATGATATTTCACCCCTTAAGATTTTTTTCATACAAGTGAATAGAAGGAAAGATGCCTGGGAATATACATCCATATGAAGAGCTCCAAGACACAAGATGCCAGTCCCTGTTCTCAAAACAGTACTTGAATAGACTATAAATGAACCAAATAAGTCTGTTGCTTTTCCAAATGAGGCAATAAATGCTGATGTCTTGGAGCATAGAAACAGTACATTTATTTTCACATTTGTGAAATAGCAAGCATTTATTTGCATGCATGTCATTAGGGCTAAGTGAATGGTCCGTAACCAGACAGAAACAGGAGAGCTACCCATTCAGAATTCAAGAGCTTAAGCTGTATTATTCAAGATAGAATTTCACAAATATTTCTGAATATTTTATGATCTTTAGGAATGAACACAAGTTCATCTATCTGCTAGTTACATAACACTGCCACTCTTACAAAAATAGAAAGTACAAAAACTCAGGCTCTGCAAAAGGTATAGCTGCCCACAGTGTTCCAGTTTATGGGCTCAGTCCTCCAACGCATTGAGTGCTTTGGTCCCAGGCCAGCAAACTACTCAAATATCTGCTTAACAGAATGCACGTGAATAACTCTGTTATGCTAAACTGCTACTAGAGCTAAATAGAAGAGTCACAAGGTCCTGATATCATAGATGACATCTCTCCTTCACTGTCTATAGGAAATGTTAGCATTACACTTGCCTAGTTCACTGGGGTTTTATATGTGGCCATTCATAAAAGTGAGTCTATAATGTGCCATATTCAAGTGGGAGAGGTCTACAAAATGGGTAAAGAGATTTTTTTCCCTTCCAGGAGGACATCCTTCCAGGAGGACATGCTTCCAGGAGCTTGAAGGGATTAATTAGAATTTGGAGCAGGGTCTGAAGGAGATAGAGCTCCCTTCTCTCCACTAGCTGTATATAATGCAATGTATGCTGGACATCACCTAACTGGGAGATGCTGCCTCTCCCTTTCCCACCTCTTTATTGACCTTTGCATAAAGGGTGAATGCAAAGCTTGTCACTGTGTGTGCTGGTTAGCAGATGGAGGTTTTTGCAGTCAAAAAGGCTTATGCTACACTTATCAAATGCAATAGTGAGTCTGATCCAGCATGCTCATCCTTGAAGCTTCCAAAGAGTTCTGTCTGACCCATCCAGGACTCTTGCCAATGGTAGCATGATTCCTCTTCTCGCTCTTCTTCCCATGCTATTTGACCTCTTAACATCAAAACCAGTTTGAAATCCATGTCAGGTTCGTCTTTTAATGACACCCAAATAGTTGATCATCACATGAACTGTGCTTTGTGATGCACGTTATTACTAATACTCCTCCAACATTTTTCACCTCTCACATGATGAATGTGGGCTAGTGCATTATCCCATTTTCTGTGTGCATCATGAAGCTGCTCCCTTCAGTGTTGTTGCAGTCTCTGTTATTTGCTTTCTTGCTATCTATCCACCCATGTATAATATGACACATTTCCTACTCTAATCTCAGAATGAAAACACCAAGAGCTTTAAAAATTTCATACATCTCTAGAGCACTGGAGGTTACTTTTTACCTAAAACAATGTTCAGATTGCTGTCACAAAAGACAGTAAAAGTGAAATGTCAAAAGCTGTAAGATGAAAAGCTCCACATGGTAGATACAAGATTCAGCACACGGTAACTCCCTCTTAATAAACAAGCAAAGATCTATTGGAAGGAAAATATCCCTGCATTTGAAATTTAACTGCCAACCATCCACATCCTACACATAACTGTCAGAAAGGATGTCTAAATCTGTCCTCATTTATAACATGTGTTGTGACAAGATTTGACAGTCTCTGAAAGAGCTATAATTGCCACCTAAACATCCAGCATTTTGTCAACTGCGATCATGTTTAGGGAAAGCATTTATTCACTTTAAAAAAAATAGCATTTTTTCTTTCTTCTGAATGAGATGACAGATTTTTTTTTTTTTTTTTTCTCATTAAGGGCTGCAAGTCAGATTTAAGGATTTTTTTGTTCCTTTCTTCTTTTCAGCATTTTCAAAGAGACAGAAGTTGAAACTTTTCAGATTAAAAGAAGAATGATTAACATGAGGAAAGCAATAGAAATTTAACAGAAATACCATAAGGACATCTACCAAGATACTGACACCACTGAAAATTTCTGAATGTCAAGCTGTTTTTGAGAGATGCTCTGCTGAACATCACAACAGGTACCAAGGTGAAAGAGGGAGAAGACTATCCCAGTATTTGCCATTTTGTTACTCTGAATAAATATTATGTAGTTTTATTCAAGTGCCTATAGTCTTCCTAATACAACCATAAATATTGCTGCAGGTTGGAGATGGGAGCTATTGGTGGTATGCTCCCATCCCATGATGGGAGCTGTTGGCATGAAAAGCAGAAAGAATGTTTTGGATGAGGGAAATGAGACCTGTATCTTGGGCATTTAGTATAGTCTGTATAGTTGGGATTGCAATTAATGTATAACGAAGTAACTTCCCCTGATGGTTCAGAGGTACACAAACTCTTACCAGGTCTAGGAGTTTCTGTCTGAATTCCTTTCTTGTAGTACTGAGCACTAGAAGTAACCACTACTTGAGCAGACACTCCCCAGCAGTATTGCTTTAATTCACTCTGGCAGAAAACATGGTTCTTCTGTATTTATTGAAAAACATCCAGCAATCAAATTTTATTCACAGGAATGTTCACAGAATTAAACAAAAATATGTGCTTTGGAGAGTGTTGGTACTAGAACTGGTACTTTTTCATATGTGATGGATGCAGGGACACAGAAGCAGGACTGCCTGCAAAGAACATGTGTCCCCAAATCCAGATCTATTCATGCTTGCCTGGCCTGCCCTAGCCGGGTGCACTATTGGTGAGAAATGTTTGCCACTTGGCATGTCTGTACTGTGCTGCCATGGGGCTTTTGAGGTAGAAATGGTAAACTCTTCCTCTGTTGGCTAGGGGGGTCAGTAAGTGCATTAAACATTTCTTCCTGACTGGAGTTTGACTTGGAAAAGGTAAATGGTCTAGGAAGTCAAAAGGAAAAGATCTGCTGTACAAGTGAGAGCACAAGGTTGCATTAAGTAATTTATCCACCTGTTCAGTCCTAATTGCAAGACTTCTATACACTATAATCTTTATTTAACTACAAGTTAAAGCTCTTCAACACTGAAATCACACTCATTGATTCCTTCTCACACAGACATTTGTCCTTAATGGATGTCCACAGTGACACACTACAAACCTGGATGTGAGACAGGATGATCACGCAGTAGTCAGTACAAAACTCAGTTTCAGGTCAGGCAATAAGTCATAAAATAACAATCTGACAGCCACCAAGTAACCAGTTTAAAAACAGGAAGAAAAAGTCTCACAAACTAGTAACTGCTACTGGTTAAATATAACTGAAAAGGACATCATGAATGTTGCATGACATTCGGTAAGACTTCAGAAGATGCTTAAAGGAATAAAACCAGTTCATGTATCTATCAGCTTTTGCATGATTATGCTGAGACACTGGCAACCAGTACATTTTGTTAGGAGTATCCTTAAACAATGGAAAACATTTCTGGAGGCAAGTAAGTAAATGGTTTATAGACCTGAATCAGTTATCTGGGCATACAAAATTACTACTCCTGATCCATTTAGACCTGTTTAAAGTTAATATCTGCACATAAATCAGACTCAGTTAGTTGGAGCAACTAATAATGAGAGATTTGGTGGGGTTTTTTTGCATCTGTCTCAGATTATATATCCCTTACCTGTTCAGAACTTTCCAACATTCCTGTGTTTGTCACGTTGCTTGCTTAGCAAAGCCAGTCTCCTACCCACATGCTCTTATTCCTTTGTTGTATATAATGCAATAGAACTTTTGAATTCTACCCCTAAGCAGCTACTGGAGTCAATGGAAGCTGGAGGAGAGAATATTAGATATGTAGGACAAATTTAGATTCTGACATTGTAGTCAGATATCCAGCAGCTTCAAGCACCTTTGTAACTGAAGACAGCTGGATGTCTCAGGTTTTGCCAACTAGTAACACTTCCCACAGAAGCAATAGTTTCATCATCTCTCTGTTGATCTTCATTATGCAGTTTTTAAACATCAGCATCCTGAATAACCCTTTAAAAATTATGATAGAGGGAAGGTGGGAAAGAGAAATGCTTGCACAAAAGGAGGGAATAGAAATATATTCTGTGGGAGTGATGGTAAGAAAGAACCACCTAGAACATATGCAGAAACCTTGGCAAGAGTAAGAAAAAAAACAACAAAAAAAAAAGAAGCTACTCGGCTGGGATTCTAGGAAAAAAGGCAGAGAATTCTTGACAGGGAACTGGACAGGAGGAGGCAGGAGATTTCAGGAAATCTTTAAAATAGATGGGAATGGAAAATACTATGACTTGAAGAAGTCCTTGATAAATGCATTCAACACCTTCAGCAACTGCCAAATGAATGACAGAACCCCTTTGATGTCAGGTTTCAAAAATTTGCAATTTATGATCATAAGTATTAACAATGAGTATCTATAAGGAAAATTGATAGAAAAAGAGAAAGTTGTTTTACAAATTCTAAGTAGGTTGCCTTTCTTTTGAAGGGTAGGAAAGAAAGTTCAGGTCTTTACTGGTAAACAGTGAACAATTTAAAAATTTGACTGCAGTTTACCTTTCTAATCAACTGTAACACCTCTGCAGTATAGTAATTAGACAAAACATTGTTTTTACCTTCTGTCTTTTGGGTTTTTTTATAGTTCTTTGTATATTACTAATTTAGACAGAATTTCATCCTGCAGTGGGAATAAATCCAGGAGACGGCAGCAAGCAGGAAATTTTTCACAAGGTTCCTTCTGAGAACATTCTCCCACATGACTCTGTTAAGATATGTAATTGATATTAAACTGTAGATCATACTTCTAAGCCTTTCCAGATGCTAATTCGGCATTCCCCTTGGGATACCTGTGTCTGGTTAGCTGCACAGGGAGAAAATCAGATAAAGTCTTCCATGTGTGAACCTATGCAACCAGGTCAAGGAGCACAATTAGAAGATGTCCTGCTTATCCTAAAATATCATCCTAACTAGAGCTAAATAAAAGGGTTTGAACTTAAATGGGAGCTGCTGTTAAAATTTTAAATATGTATATATGAAAAATTTAAAAGAAACCTTAAAAAAATGCAGTGAAAATTCCATTCCTTACTCCAGGAGAGTTTTAATGGCTACAGCTATTAATGACAGAGGGTAGCTGTGCTAATGTTTATGTGCTTACTACTCCAATGGCAGAGCCTTTAGTAGTCAGTGTTTGCATTTAGCTTTTGAGATCATGAAAGATATTATGCTATTTCTTCTGAGTGCACCTTTTTCCTAACACTGAACAACAAGCATTTGGTTGTAAAAATAAGACTAAAATAGCTGGTTTGATGCTTAAATGGATGGAGTTGTGCAGCTCTGAATGCTAATCAGCTGCAGGTAAAGAATGTTTCCTCTTGTGGGAGTTTGCTAAATGTGCTAGCTCAATCTAAAAATAAGCAGCTGACCTGCCCTCATCAAAATAACATTGAGGAACTTGTTTTGCCTTACATGATTGAAGAGCAGGTGATATAGTCATACACTTTAAGACAAAAAGAGGTCATTTTCCTCATCTAGAAACTGGCTTATTGGTAGAATGCATCATTTATGTATCTGATGTGGGGAACCTGCTTCATGAATTTGCACATGAAAATCATTCAAACATGAGTCAATTCAAGATTCTCCACTTGTTCTTTGTAACAAAACACCAATGTATTATCAATCCTTAGCATTGCATCATGTTGCTATGATACAACAATGCTAGCTTTAAGTGAAAAGGTGCCAGCATGCTAATGGCCATCAGAGCAGTGCAGAGGGTCTGGCATTAGCTGTTAGGAGGTCTATGGGGAGGTCTGTTCTGGTGCTTGTCAGAGGCCTCCACTAAATGTCTCTGCAAGAAAGTGTCTCCATGTGAGATAAAAAGCTGATCTTGATGGAAAGGGACAGAAAGACTTGCTCTCTAATCCTCACAAACATGTTTCAGAAGAGCAATAGAAAGAATTGTGAAATACGTAAAAAGATTCAGAATGGGCCAATAATGGGTTAACAAGTAAGAAATTGCATTTAAACTAGAGCAACGTTATCTGAAGTATCTGTTTCTCAAATATGTTCTCTCCACATTAATTTCCTCATTGGAGGATGACTTAGCTGCTGTTTGGAAAAAAGTTTCACCTTCTGTTTACCCATTCAACTTCGGGATATCCAACTGGGTTTTTTTATTTTCATAAATACAGTGGTCATGGAATCATAGAATGGGTTGGGTTGGAAGGGACCATTAAAGGACATCTACTCTAACCCCCCTTCAGTGAGCAGGGACATCTTTAACTAGATCACATTGCTCAGATCCCCATCCAATCTGACCTTGAATGTTGTGTTTGGTGACTATAAAAAGGTGACTATACAAATACATTGGCAACAAATTTAATTTGAATTCTGTTCTGCAGTTGTTCCCTCTAAGGTGAAACTATTTAATTGAAAAATAGTTTAATGGATACAAGAGCTCAGTTCATCTTTATCACATGTTCAGGTTTTCATGTGAAATGCAATAAACTGGAAGTGAATATTTTGACATCAAGTGTCAAAAATATTAAGTGTAATTTCTTTTCTGTAAAATGCTATGGGTGCTGTATTTTAGAAAGTGAAATATGTATCTCAGAAAAATAGATCAGCTTTTCCCTGTCATACTTGTGAGAGATTTTGCTTTACTGTTGCTCTCAGAAACCTCTAAACACAACGATGATGCAACCTCCCATGACATCTATTCTATTACTTAGTCATCCTTACTCCAAAAGTGGGCTTCTCTAATTTAAACTTTCTCTGCTGCTGCTTTTCAGAAGGGCTGAGGCAGTTCAATGACTCATTGTCAGCTACAAAAGGGCCACTTCCCTGTGCCTAGCAAAAAAGCCCTCAAAGCTGTGCAGACCCTCAGCTTACAAAGCATAACCCCTACAGTTCAGTTGCTTCCAAATAGCCTGCACCTCATTTATATACTAATTCTGTCTTTCACGAGACAGAACACAGTTTACTGGTGGCAACATAACCCACACACCATGTTAAATGAAAATAGATAAAGCTGTTGGTAAAACAATGTAAAAAATGTATATATACCTTTTGGTTTAAGAAATTGTGAGACTTGTATTGTGGTTTGAAGGACTGGAAATGAACAATTGCATGTAAAATAAGCAAAATGTCACCTACAGACATTACAGACTGTTCCTTTGGAAAGCTGAATACAGATATTTCATTGTGTTCTTCAAGTAACTTCTTCACCCTCTAGATTCTGTCTTTCTCTTTCTTGCTCCATATATTCACATATAGAATGGAGGCTCGCAGTTCCCACTTTGTCCAATGTTTTGGATTCACTCAGGATCCCACATCAATGTCCTAATACATTCTTTTTGAGGTATTTAATAATCCATATATGAAATGTAATAGAAATACACATCTAATTAAGCCTGTCATATGTAGTGTATTCTTTGCTAGAGAACAAACATTTCTTGTTTGGATCCTCTGTGCTGAAGGTTATGAGAAAGAGATAGGCTTTGTTTTGCCCATAAGGCAAGGGATAATTTGAAACAAACTCCTCTTTCCTCTGTTCCCCAGGTATGTACCCATTCATGTGAGCACCCTCTCTCACAGTTCTAGCTCCAGACTTTTTGTACAATTATTAGTGCACATGGGAAATAATTAATTTCATTCCCCTTTACAGTAGTCTTCTATGTATTTGTCTGTAGACAAGTGTCAGTGTATAAGCTTGTAGACTACAATGATTTCTGAATTTTTTTCTACTTCTGCAGAAGTTTTAACAACTCTTAGACATTTTTCCCCATAAGAGACTCTAAACCATTCAGATTATTAATTATGTTCCCTAAAATGTTATCCTGTATAGAGTAACTGTCGAGTCTTCAAATACAATCAAATACAAATCCCCTGTACATAATACATCTTCCTTCATTTTCTTCTAGAATTTTACTCTCTTCACATTAACTAACTGCAACTTTTGATTAATATAACATACTTTCTTTTGGTTGAAATGCCTGTTTTTCCAGTAATGTTTCTGCAGTCTCTTTTGAAGACTGAGATTAAAGTCACTGGCATTTTCACTTTTAAGCTTAAAAAGGCAAATGGTCACAGAATCACAGAATGTTCAGGGTTAGAAGGGACCTCGAAAGATCATCCAGTCCAACCCCCCTGCCAGAGCAGGATCACCTAGACCAGATCACACAGGAACACATCCAGGCAAGTTTTGAATGTCTCCAGAGAGGGAAAATTATGATCCTGAGAGCTTAGTGGTCATGCCCTATATTCCTTGATGCATTCAGACTCAATTAGCCATTGCCTGTTGCCAAAGTTATTTGAGATTTCTTAGAAGGAAGTAACATCATTCCCACACTTAAACACGACCTTCCTGCAAACTTCACAAATATTAAAATGAATGGAAAAAAATAAAAGGCTGGAGATGTTGCAGTTCAAAGTATAATTTCTTGAAAGTGAAGGACTCCACTTCCACAGTCAGATATGATAGTGTTTCACATAACAGCACAGAGCTTAACAGGTGTATTTATTTATATGACAAAAGCAATTTTTTTAAAGCTATAAACGAATAACCTGATAGGTTAATTAGTCATGCAATACAGCATTGCTTTTCCATAGTTTATTTTCATCAGTCATATTTATCACTGCAGAGCAGATGTCTTAAGGGTGACCCAAGGTTAAAGCAAAGGATAAAAAATAATGAACTGGAGCAGTAGCTGATAACCTGGAGAACTTCCTGATTTATAATTCTGACAGAGCATCTTGTAGCTTTCAGTGTCAACTTCATGCAAGTCTGTTTACCTTTTAATCAGTCAGTCTCTGATCATGGTAATGTTTATTTTGCATTAATTTTATCTGCCTTTGGAGGTAATGTAACTGCGGTAAGAGCCAATTAGTTTTGCACCATCAAGAAGGACAATGAATTGTGACTTGGCAAAACAAAGATAAAATTAACCATTTGCCTAAATGGTGCTTTTCATTGTTTTCTTCTCATAAGGCTTCTTCTGTAATGTTCAGCTCCATGAACAAAATAGCTCAGGATATGCACGTTTACCTAAAGTAAAACATGTTCTGAAATGAACACTACACTAATGTAGCAACTCAGTAATTCAGTGCTCATTTTCCACAAGCCATTAGATCTGTCTAAAGATTGTATTTCACACCCATGAATAAGTGATGCAGTGATAAATAAGCTAGCAGTTCAGTTCTTGTCACTAAGGCTTTTTAAGTAAGAAGTAAATCGAGTTGGGTGGAGAATATTTTTTGACACAGATACAACAGCACTATATTTTAAAAAATACTATTCCAAAACTTTTGCTCACAAGTAAATCAAACTTCACACTGGAGTGAAACAAACTCAAACCACTATACAGGAAAGTTTAAAAATATATTTGTATGTGATCATGAATTTTACCATGAAGGAATCTAACACACAAGTAGCTTGACAGAAATGTAACTATTGCAGTGATACAGGTGATCTGTTATTCATAATCACAAGAAATAGCTGGGCATTTTAAAAGTTATTTTAGAGTAGTGTCACAGACCCAGAGACTTGGTAGATAAAATCATAATGTCCTAAGGACAGCTAAGAATAAAAGACCAATCTTAAGAAAAAAAAAAAAAAAAGACTTATCTAAGATCAATCTAAGGAAGAAAACCAAACCTAAACTTAAGCAGAACAGGTGTTTTCTCAGATAAGTGATACTAAATACAAATATAAGAAGGGAAGAAAATGGAAACTAGCTTAATTTGTAATTGTCAGAATAAAAGAGCACAGATCTGCAAATAAAAAGAGAAACCAAAAGGAATAATTTTATAAGCAGTATTGAGGTAGTGACTCGAGTAATATTGTTCTGCTACTGAACAAAGACACAAGAGCTAAGGGGTATATCCTATTAGGAGGTGAATGAGCATGAGTTAGCATTTTCATGCTGGTATGAAAAAGCCAAACATCACACTGGAATCAATTAACAGCAATAGAGACTGTAGGAGAACTGGCATAATATTCCTGTTCTGCTCAGATAGATTGATTAAATCATCTCCCAAGGTTGCCTCTATTCCTCTTTATAATACTGCCAGGTGCACACTTACAATGTTTGTTTTATTTCAGAAAAATAACTTCACTTTAAATCATTGAGATGTTAAGGCTGAAATCTTTAGAAAGGCCTAAGTACCCAGCTACTACAGAATTCAAAAAGTTTGGGTGCCGATGACTATGAGCAGTTCCTGGGATGCTTGAGAACCTAGTAGGTGCATAATTCTGTTCAAAAAAGATTCACGTTTCAAAGTGAGTCAAAATGTTTTAATACCTAATAATTTAATTAGCTCAGGGGTTTTTTTCTTAATTATCTTTATTTGTGATATATTCCTGTAGCCCAATTCACAACCAAGACTTTTATCTTTTGGAAGTCCACTTTTACTTTACTGTAGGGATAACAACAACTACATTTTGATCAGATTTTAATTTGCTTGAAGCCTTTGTTTCTGTGATAACTCCTACTGCTTCAGAGAGGCATTTCCTTCTCCCATTATTATGTGTATCCAAAACAAGAGTTTGGAAATTCCCAAGTCCATATTTATTGAAACAACTAATGTCTCTTATTTTTAGAATGTCATTATTGTTGAAAAAAGAGTACTGTGGAATTACTTTTTTTCAAAAGTCCCTTGAATGTTTATGTATGAGAAACTTCTGTATCTTCAAAATATCCCTGAGACCAGTAAGAGCTTATACTTGCAAAGCAAAATAGTCACATTCCATAGCAATTATTATATGCAAGTTATTAATTCTTATTGGAAACAGTAGTTAAAAAAAAAAAAACAACTAATCCACAACACTATCCCAGGCTTTGTTTTGACAGTGTATTTTCACCTAACAGTTAGATAAGGTCTACTACAGTTTCTTATTTTCATAGTAGAGAACACAGGATTATATACAATGGATAGCCTAATGCTAAGAGCAGAGATCTGGACAGAAGATAACATAGCATAGTGTTTCTATACTGATGTTTAAAGAAGAGAAAGGAAAAACGTCTCAGGTTATAAATGTCATTAGTGCTTTTAGAATACAGACTCATTTTTTTCTTAAGTCATTCTGAGCCATGGAAAATGGGTCTGCTGGAGGAATGATGCTTCTTATTAGCACATCTGGAAATCTATTTGAGGATGAGCACCTCTGGAGGAATTCTGCAGCACAGGAAAAGGTACAGTGATAGCTATAGTAAATATGTTAGGCACAGGGGGAGAAAGAATGAGACTCATTTTGTTGATTAGAGCTGAGTTTACTTTTCTGACTATTTATTGCTGAATATCGATGACAAGTTCCTAACATGTGCTTATATAGCAGTGTGAAGTCAGGGACTTGCCATATTAACAGAATATGAGATTTAGGGAAAAAGCAAAACAGTTTAAGATATAGAAGAGTATAAAAATAACTACCAAATTACTTTGAAAACAATTAGCTTTTCCATGGAGATTTGTGTCTTTCCTAGCTAGCCTCTTTTAAAAAATAAAATTTCACTATGTTCTTCTTGGAGCAGTGGAAATACCACAATTTCAGCAGCAGAATCAGTAGAATGTAACATTGTTTTGACAACTCATAGCAATGATAAAACACTAAAATAATTGTAATTAATATTAACATTTAGAGTGGTTGTGACCTGTAACTAAGTGCTTTAAAATAAGAGTGCATTAAATGAAACCAGCTCTGGGCACCTTAACTTCTCTTAGAAGATAATTCAGGGAAATCCAGTCCATGGTAAATCATCCTATACCATCATACTTTCTGCTGTGAGGATGAAGTTTCTAGGACATCCCTTGTAGATACGCACCTGCCAAAACTGAAAAAGTAGCTAAAGCTTACACTCAACAGCTTAAACTCGCCTATAGTCTTTTTCATAATGTCTTTTTGAGGAAAAAATTAGGTTAATGTAAAGAAGGCATTCATCTAAAGGAGTTAACTAATTTCTGAACCTGGAAAGAGATGGAAGAAACCCTGGTAACAAAGTTCTTTTGAGAGAGAAGCCTGAGAGTTTAGGATTTTTATATATTCACAACAAAAAAAAAAAAAAAAAAAAAAAAAGAAAAAAAAAAGGAGCCATCACCAAACCTCAGGAGAGCACTACAGCATACAGAAAGCACTGGAACCTCTTTTAATGACACCATTATGAGAACCCGTGGTGCTCTCAGTGCTCAGTAGACACAAGAGCAGGCCTCCGTGGCCACACATAGTTCTCAACATCTGATATTTCAGTTGGTTGTAATGAAAAAGAAAGGGGATTTTGAAAAGAGAGATAATCAGTGATTGCACATACAGAGTTAATGATTAGACTGTATATCTTACCTTGACTTAAATTGTCTTTAAGTAAAGAAAAAAGACAGGAAACATTGGTTCAGGCCTGTTAGAGCTTGTTTCAGGCAGAACTGGTGGAAGTCCCTCATATCTTGGATGATGTCTTTTTACTTAACTGTCTTGTTTGAGGCAAAGTCCAGTTATATGCATTCTTAAGAACCACTGCTTACAATGCTTTTAATGACTAGGGAAAGACTTTTAAGCATTCAAAGCTATAATTTAAACGGTGATACATTTTTGCTTAGCAAATGGCTGTGAAAACAGAGACATTGCTGCTCCTTCAGGCGTCTGTTAACAGCCTTGTGTCCTGCCACTCTACCTCCATAGTGGAAGATTCAGAGTGCAGCATACTCACGTTGGTCTCAGTTGCTTCAATACAAAGCCCATCAATATGGCTTAAACCATCATGGTCACACTGGGTATCCAAACATGTTCCCATCTGCTGGGGGAGTAAGAACCTTGAGAGAAAGATAATAAATAGGAATATTCTGTAAACATCTGAACTGTATTTCTTAGGCTGTGTTTGGGAATAAAGCATATTTTGCAGATGCATCACTATTTAATTATCAAACCTCCACTGTTTGGCCTTTGGTTTCTACATGACTAACAAAGAGTTACAGAAACACTGGAAATTGGGTTAGATTTTAAGCCCCCAACATGTCTCTCTGATCCATCTATATGTGTACAGTCTAATATGCCTTCAAATCGAGTAATACTTAAAATGAAAATGCATATAACTGTACAAACTTATTAAATTAAAAAATTCCTTACTTTATTTAAAACACATAGATAGTGTGTAATGACTTCAGTGGTCATCATAGAGAGTTTCTGACTTGGAAAATGAAAACTATATGTAAATTGATGGGATTACTTCCTGTATTCTCTTGCAACAATTTATTATATTCCTTAGTCATCACATTCATCTCAATTAGACGAGGGTTTGGGATCGGATATCTATGAATACGCAACACTGCAATTTGAAACCCTAGATGCAGCTTCCCCAAAACTTAAATTATCTACATAAAGCTATTCAAATTTAAAATTAGAAAATGTCAATCTTATCAACAAAACCCGTGTTATATAACAGGATTGGATCATCTGCAATGCATACAAGGACATGGTTCCTTAGACTCTCTGCTAGCCCCTAAATGTTTAGCCACTTTTAAAAGTAATATTTAGCTTTGGAATATTTAGCTAATTTCAGCAATACTGAACACCATCCAAAGTATATTAGATCTGAATTACTGTCCCACAAGGAGTTTATGACAAGCAAGAAAATAACATTTCAGTCTAAGCTGGGGACTTCTCCCAAACAACTCTAAACCAAACAGCTAGCATATGTTACACCCTGCATATGGATTATGTTCAGGATACACATATTTGTTCCAACCTTAGTTAGAGATGCTGGAGCTAGTGAGGCTAATGTGATGTCACTAAATGTTTTGTCACTGGCATCAATTACAGCAGGATGGGTTTGTCTGCTATTGCATCAGTTAAAAGCAAAATTTAAAAAGTTTATATATGCTGTTTCCTTCTTCATACCTTTAATTTCTTCTCCAGTTTCTATTTTCAAAATATACCAAGTTTACAACTCCTCAACTTAACTTTGAACATTTTCTTTCTTGCCTTCCTATTCATTCTTCTTTCTAAGCTCCATCCTATGCATTTCTTATTTTTCCTCTGGTATCATAGAATCATAGAATGTTAGGAGTTGGAAGGGACCTCCAGAGGTCATCGAGTCCAACCCACCTGCCAGTGCAGGAACACCTAGGGTGTGCCACAGGTAACATCTATTTAGATTATTTCCTTTGGTGAACCATATCATGCCAGGATTTTGCCTATTTATATAGTAATTTCTGTGAAAATAGTGTTTAATCATCTGTAGCTTCACACACAGAATATAATCAACCAGGCTGATCTGTATCTTTTCCAGCAACTAAAGGTTTAGTACTTGAGAATACATGGTACTGTGTATTGACTTCCCTCCCACAATGAGCAGATGAAATCTGAAGCATTCACTGATTTTCTGCCCAAAAGGGAACATTAGATCATCTAATCTGATCTTAGCTGTGTGTTACAAAACACACATTTTGTGACGACGTAGTCTCTTGGCCTAAGTTTTTGTTTAGTTCATGTATTAAATATCTGGCTTAGCAGATAGACCAGAGTTTGGTCCATCAGCAATAACTGCTGGAGTTTTGTTTACAACAGGTTATGCCCTTCCTCTGTTACCTGCCTGTCTTTATATTTTTAACTAATGTTTCCCAATGTGGTTGGTTTTATAAAGAAGTTCTGTACTGACATTTTCATCTCATTTAGTTGTAAATTTTAATTTCCCAACTGCAAATCATAAATCTTGTTCATTGCTGCATTGCAAATATACATACCTGAAGTATCATGGTACATCATTTGAGATTGTTATTAAAATTCTTCATACAGTTCAGCTGTATGTAGGAGGAAAGGAAAAATCTGTTAAGAGGGAAAATTTTCCTTGTAAGTAACATAATAATATCCACCAACTCTCTTAATTATAAGTTATACTGTCAGTCTCAGAAATTATTTCCTGTTAATACGAAGGATGTACATTCCTCTCCCTTGGCTTTCTTTGCATGTGTAACCCAACATCAGAATCATCAGTCTGCAAACTGAACCTCTCAACAGACACCAGAGTAACTCAGCCTGATTCCTGCTGACCCTGCTTTGAGGACAAAGTAGGATTCGAACCCTCCAGGGCTTTTTCCTTACAGCCTGAATTATGTTGTGGTTCTATGAATTTCTTCTTCACATTAGAAAGTCCTTTTCACAACCATCAATCCACTGGTGCTTATATTTGTTTTCATCTTATCAGGCACATCTGAAAACACCTCAGTGGCAAACCTCTGTGAGAATGAGCTGAGCATATCAATCCATGTGAAGGACTGTGGAGCCCAGTAGGGAATATACTTTGCTTAAGACAAGCCTTATTTCAATTAAGCAGCCCAGACTGATTGTGTATCCAAATATGCAACTGCAGTTAGCAGTACCTACAGTAAGCCTGACCTCTAGAAGATACTGGGATATAGCTTTCAACTACGTCAGCATAGCAGCACTGCTTATCTAACGGTATCATCCTTGAGACAGGCGTATGTGGGCTGTGAGGACACTTCCTGTTACATAGCAATTATTCAACACTGCAAAAGGCAAAGACCAAAACAGAAGGACAAAAATTATGCTGAAAGCTCATTATCTTTGGCAGTTCTAGTGATAGTGAGAAATCTGATAGTGAGAAATCTGCCAATAACTTTTCGTCTTAGTGCCTATGTATTGGACCACTCCAGGCTGCTCCAATCTTCTTTGATTTTATTTTTGCTTCAAAATGTCAGTGACCTGATTAGAGTCCCTCCAGAACTGCACTGCCTGGTTCTGGGAACCAATGCAATGTTACCACACCATCACTTAGTGATTCTTCCTTCCTCCTAAATTAATTGTTTAATTTTTGTCTCTTAAAAAGGAAGCAATTTTATAAAGAGTTTAGCAAATGTGTATTGGGTTTGCGTGGCTAGGTTTTGGTAGTCACAGGGCTACAGAGATGGCTTCTGTGAGAAACTTCTAGAAGCTTCCCCTGTGTCAAATAGAGCCAATGCCAATTGGCTCCAAGATGGATCTGCTGCTGGCCAAAGCTGAGCCCATTGGCAACAGCAGTAGTGCCTCTGTGATAACATATTTAAGAAGGGGAAAAAACTGCTTCACAACAGGAGGCAGGAGTGAGAATATGTGAGAGGAACAACTTTGCAGACACCAAGGTCAGTGAAGAAGGAGGGAGAGGAGGTGCTTCAGGTGCTAGTGCAGAGATTCCCCTGCAACCCATAGTGAAGACCATGGTGAGGAAGGCTGCTCCCCTGCAGCTCATGGAGGACCCTACAGCAGATCAGGTGGAGGGTGACCCAAAGGAGGCTGCAACCCTGTGGGAAGCTCATGCTGGAGCGGGCTCCTGGCAGGATATGTGGATCTGTGAAGAGAGGAGCAGATTTGCTGGCAAGACTTGGGACCTGGTGGGGGACCCACACGGGAGCAGTCTGTTCCTGAAGGACTACCTCCTGTGGAAAGGACCCACAATGGAGCAGAGAAGAATGTGAGTAGTCCTGTCCCCTGAGGAGGAAGGAGCGTCAGAGACAATGTGTGATGAACTGATGTCCTGGTCTGAGTGAGAACAGAAGTAATTCTGTTCAGTGATTTTACTTTTCATCTCAGTTCCTCTAACTGCACTGTCTGAAGTTAGCAGCCTGTTTTCACAGACAGTGTCTGCTTCCAGCAGTGATAGCACCCCATGTTCAGAGTTACTACCAAGGATTGGTGTGCAGCCCAAGGCCACTGCTGGATCTTGTGTATCACACTGGGGGTGCAGGAAAGTGAAAGGCCGCACCTGCAGGGAGGAGCAGACAGGGCAGGTGACCCCAAACTGACCAACAAGGTAATCCTATATACATCATATTCGGTATAAAGCAAAGGGATCTGGAAGGTCTATCTCTCTCTGGGGGCTCCTGGGCTCTTCTTCCCTCTTGGACTGCTTTGCCAGCTTTGCTTTGCTTGGCTCAAGTCCTCTTTTGGTTCCTTCCTTGGAGCATCCAAGGAGGACTCTGTCCATTCTGCCTTTGATCCCAATCGGTGTGTTCCTGAATCCAGTACCAGAATTCAGCTCCTGAACACAGCTCCCATCTGCTACAGGGCCCAGTCTGGGACTCCCCCAGTGCCTGCTCCACAGCATTGGTGGTGATGGTGACATAATTACCATTGAGGGGGGGAGTGTTGGGTTCGATACTGGTTTTGTATGTATTTGTACATATTCTATTTTTATTATTATTATTTTCATCAAGGCTGTTCTAGTTTCCTTTCCTAATCGCTAAGTCTCTCTCCCTTATTCCCTTTCTCTTCCCCTTTCGGGAGGGAGGGGGGGTTAACAGAGAGCATCTGTTATAGGTCTAACGGGCTGCCCTGACCCTAAACCGTGACAAGTGACCACAGCTCCCACTGCCCATCCTCCTGTGCCTCTGTTGGGGAGGAGGTAGAGAAAATCAGGAGTGAAGTTAAGCCTGAGAAGTAGGGAGGGTGGTGGGGGAAAGGTGTTTTAAGATTTAGTTTTATTTTCTCATTATCCTACTGTGATTTGATTGGTAATAAATTACATTATTTTTTCCCCAAGTCAAGTCTGTTTTGCCTATGACTGTAATTGCTGAGTGATCTCCCTGTTTTAATCTCAACCCATGAGTCTTTCATTATATTCTCTCCCCTGTTCAGAGGGAGTAACAGAACAGCTTTATTGGGTACCTGGCATCCAGCCAGGGTCAACCCACCACAAAGTGCGACCAGACCAAACAGTTTGCTGTGAACCCACAGTGCTGGTGAAAATAGGTTGCAGAAAGCCAGAACAAAAGGTCACGTGGCAACAGTAAACACCCCAGCAAGGGGCTCCAAACAAGTGCAGGCTGCTCAGAAGCAGCAACCAACATCAAGTACTTGAAATAGCAGTATCAAGAATAGAGACAATTTATTCAGTAGCTACTGACTGGTTAGACCCCAAATTTGGTAAAAGCAGAATTGGCAGGGGCGTTTGGAAGTCAGAGTCAGGCCATTTCCAGCCATCTCTGATTTATAGAAAAGACTAATCTTCAGGAAAGTAAAATTTGAGTCATGCCCTCTAAAACCCATTTGCTCCGTGGCCCTGCTACAAGAAGAAGTACATTTTTTAAAAAATCAGAATAGCTGTTATCACAGCTTGATTTGCTGTCTCTTTCAGCATTTTAAATGTTGCATTTACAAAAGCATGCTGATCCACATACTGCTGCTAAACCTGCATTTTTAAAAAAATGATGGAATAAACTGCCACCTAGAGTTAAATCCTTGATGTTATTATTGATTATATTTATATTCAGGGTAGACAGCTTTAGTATTTCGATATTCAGGGTCCAGTATGATGAGTGAGCATAGTCTTTGAACACCAGTAAAGTGAGTACAGATTTGTCATAGATCACAAATTGAATCTGATGACGTGCTTAATTTCTTGACAGATATCAATCTATTTAAAAATCACCAAGGAACTAGAGATCATTACTAGTGTATGTTCTCACCCTATTAATGGTGATCAATAAACTGAGCAAGTACTATTGAAAACAAGGTGGGTTTTTTTATTTTCTTGACACTTTCAGTCCACTGGACCTGCATATGTATTAGCAGGTCTCCACAAATTCAGTAGGTGGTTCATTTCATCACAGACACATTTTAAAGCCAATAAATATCTACTGTTCCTATACCTGCTGTAAGAATTCTTAATTTTATTTTCACATTTGTGTTTAAACTAAAATATTATTAATTACATTAAATAAGCGTGGTGGCTGCCAGGTCCCTACCAAGCTGCTCTCTCCCTTCCTCTCCTAAACAGGACAGCAGGAGAAAAGAAGGTGAAAAATGTATGGGTCAAGATAAAGGCATTTTAATGAAAGAAGCAAAGGCTGCACATTGAAGCATGGGGAAAAAATAAAATAAAATAAAATAAAATAAAATAAAAT
>JANHGN010005888.1:68756-85593 GCA_024605025.1 Megaceryle maxima | reverse complement strand
AGTTTTATTTTTTACTTTGCTCTAAGTAAATGTTGATAGTGTCATTCACATGGTAAACATAATTACCAAGACTGGATTGTGGGAAAAACAAAACAAAACAAAACAAACAAACAAAAAACAAAAACAAAACAAAACAACAACAACAAAAAAAAAAAAACAAAACAAAAACAAACAAACAAACAAACAAAAACAAACAAACAAAAAAAAAAACCCACACCACCCAAAGTTTGAACTTGGAAAACCACTTGCTTGCAGTTACCAGAGGTACAGCTCTACCTCCAGGGAGCTCAGACTACCTCCAAGTGAGCTATCCCTGCTGAGGCTCTCTTTTGGGAATTACCTTTCAGGAATGGAGCACTTACCTACCATTTATACAGATACAAGGCAGATAAAACATTACACAACAGCAGAAACCACTTTGGCTTAAGCTGCAAATGAAAGTTATTATCACTTAACAGCTGTTTAGTAGCCTGCATTAAAAGAACTTATAGCTCAAGCTCCATGGGGACAGAAGGAAAAGCTCCCAAAATCGTCAAAGCACCAAACCACAGCTGCAGCTCTGCTAATTCAGTAGGGGTTTTTTGTGTGGTCACGCCCAAAGTTCCCTTTAAAGTTTCCTTTCTGAGGTACCATCTGGTTTTGAGGGCAGCTAGAGCTGAACCAACACAGCCAGCAGCAAAATGCAAGAGGCACTGTTTGCCTTCACATGATGCTACAGCTCCACAGAGGAGATACAGCCTTGATGTCTGTCCTTAAACATGTGGCTCTGCCCCACCTGAGAGCTGTTTATGGTTCTCCCAGTCCAACAGCTGGTGTAGTTGTACACGTACATGTACAAGTACTACATGGAAATTCACTCTAGATCACAGCTCTGATTGCTCCCAGGCATGGGTAAAGCAAAAGTGCAAGTGTAAAGGTAGTGCCAAGTCTTTCCCCTTCAGAAGCAGCAGGCATAGGCATTCCCTATCTCTGGGAAAGACATGCTCCACCTCCTAACCACAAAAACCACACAGTACTGCAGACCCCCGAGCTTAACCTTCCTCTTCCCACCATTTTTAATTTGTAAGGGTCAAATTCACCTTTCCCAAGTGGATGTGCTGTTTGCTACCAACTGGTACAGGTTTTCATCAAGCAGTATGCTCAGCTTGTGCATACTTGTTCTGAATGATTATAAGGTCACATCTTGGCTGTCATCTCATCTGCCTGAATTACCAGCCTCAAGATTTAATAGAAGAAAATAAAGGACAGCAGATTTGCAATACAGATCCATCAGAACACAAGGCTGATGTTTTCCTCCAGTTCATCCAAAATTCTGCTGCACTGGGGACACTTCTTTATTTGATTCTAAAAAGCCTATTTGTATGAAACCAAATGAACTTCAAATAAGCACAAAGAAATAAAATACCATATGGCATATTCAGATTCATGGGGTTTCTATTCCACTTAATAAATCTTCCTTTACTTATATTTTTTTATAAAAGTATTGTATTTTACAGGGATTTTAATTATGTGTGTCAAAAGGAAGTTAATATATCAGATTTTAATGTATACAGATTAAATGAGGACTTCTGAAAATTCTCAAACTTATCTGCTCAGCTAAATAAATTTTCTAACTTTGCAATTGGGGTAATTGTAAAAGAGTTTTTGATCCCTAGGTAGATGGATGTAATAGTCCTATAAATCCCAGATTTTCAACATCTTCAAAGACTATAAAATGTTTATGAGAGAATATGGTTTTAGAGACATCTGGTGGTTATATAATCCTAAGGAGAAAAATCAACAGTGAAAGTATTAAACGTAAATTCTACTTTTTCAACAAAAGTATCCTGTAAAGAGAAAAAGATATTAGATTATCCATTGTCTCCCTGCACTCAGAGGTAGATAATTTGCCACAAGAAGCGGCCTTATTTATGGCAGCTTGGCAGCTTTAGTCACATTAGAAGAAAAGAAGAAAAAGATGTTTCAAGATGAATTAATGTACTGTTCTTTCAATAGTATTTAGACTCATCATGTTTAGTCAGAGTATGGCAGGGGCAAGAGATTGGCTATACTGAATACTTTAAATCCTACTGCTAGACGACTAGCATTATCATTATCTCTGCCTACATCTTGTTAGCTTGTCTTTTATTCTAACTCCTGGTGTGTTTTTATTGTTGTTGCTGTTTAAAAGTTCACCAACTCTCCACTATAGAATGGCTTGGGCTGGAAGGGACCTCAATGATTATCTAGTTCCAACCCCCTGCCATGGGCAGGGACACCACCCACTGGACCAGATTGCCCCAAACCCTGTCCAATCCAGCCTTGAACACATCTTATCACTTATCCAGTGATAAACTTTTTACCTAATTCTTGCCTACAGCTAAAACAGCTCAGGAACAAAACACCACCCTTGTTAGACTCAAAATACAAAAATATTCTGAGTAAAAGGATGATCCTTTTTACTTTATTTTTTAATTATTAATAATATACATTAATGATTATCAGAGGAATTTATAAGGATTTACAATTCTAAATCCTTATTAAAACTTTGAGTATTCAGTGCCACATTTAAACATCATCCATATTCCCACAGATCTTCTACAGGGATATGAAGCACAGAATTATTCCTTTGGAGACATCAAACCTAATCCTGCTCTCAGTTACAGTGATGTAAATCCAAAAGAAAATAATCTCTCCTTCAGTAAAAAAGAAATCACTTCAGATTTAAGTAAAATCCTAAATTGGCCTCACCCTCTGTACCTAAGATGACAGAGCTGTGATTGTAAGAGAACAAAAAATACCGCACAAGCCCACGCTATAATATGGATTGAAGAGCATTTTAAAACACAAGAAAGATGAAAATTCACAGCTTCTGCTCTCTGGAGGGAGATTGTTCCTTTTGGTTTTTAGGTGCTCCCATCACTTTGGTGTTTCCAGTCCACTGGCAATTTTTCTGACTACTTTAGGAACATCTGTTTTAACAGCCCAAGCACTGCACTCCTCTGAACTGCTTCCCTGCTTGTAGCAGGGTTATCACCCTTTCTTGCAGTCCCTTCCTTTGCTTGGTACATATTTCTTGTAAAAGCTAGAATTAGCCTCCCAAAAATGTACTTGTTCTCAAAGGCAAAAGTTTCTTGAGCAGTTTTTTGTTGAAAAGGACACGAGATCCTCAGTCATAACCAACTCCAAAGCAAGACCTCCAAAGCAAAGAGCAATCACCATTTTGCTGGCAGCGCTCCCTTCCCAAATAACAAGTTGTGTCAACTTTCCCTGGGAGCAACACAATTTTGCATTAGAAGTCATGCTCATAAACTTATATCCGATGCTAATATTCAACATTGCTCACAACTAGATTTGTATGCTTATTTCCAGCCAAGAATTGAATTGGCTTGGGAATTTTAAAATAAATCTACTTTATTTTATTTTTAACTATCTGAGCATGAACCAGCAGAAATTCTAATGCTAAGGAGCAGTTTCTCATGCATGTTTTTCCATTCTGATCATTCAAAAGCAATTTTCTCTTAAAAGTTTTAATTCTGAATGCAATTTACATGCAACGAGCTGCATTAGTCTTTCATTCTATTTGAGATTATACTTGTACATAATTCAGGACATTTAAAGTCATGGTTGCTGTAGAAACCATAATTATATTTCTTCTTAAATCATTAAAGATAACATCATTTATGAAACTGCAGAATATTACGCAGGAGTAGGAACACGACAGCATGAAGCCACTTTACAGCTGAGCTCTAGCCGTGCACACACATACAGCAGGAAATGCAAAATGAAGGCATAAAGGAGCTCCAGTCCCAGCTGAGACATAATTTGGCCAATTCTGTCTATTGCTTTGTAGTCACAATATGCTTTCATTGAAAAGCCTTTTGGGGCCAGCTGATACACAGGCCCACTTAAACTTCCAGCAGAATGGGTTTTATTGGCTTTACTCTAGTCAGGGCAGTACCTACAGCCTCCAAACAGGATACAAATCAGATGGAGGAAAAAAGTATTCTGACATTTCTTCATCTCTCACTTTGATCTCATGCAGGACTTCCCCTTCCCCTCCCAAACACACCATCATCCTCTGGTAAGCTGATGGGCATCTCCTGGAGCTCCCGTCTCCCCCACCCCAGCATAGCCAGGGATGTTTGGGCAGAGCTTGTTTGGAAGCAGAGCTCAGGCACGCACATCCTTGAGGGATGCTGGAAATGCCTGCACAGGGTGATGGTGCTCTGCAGAGAGTATAAGCATGGAAATCACTCTTGCAGCCAGACTCTCTCATCATAACTCATCATTTCACATCCCCTCACATCTTTGGAGTGGGGACGTGTGCTGCTTCTGGCACACTGCTGAAGGACACAATCCCTGTTTGTGGATCCACCTTTGCTTACAAAAGCCCAAGACTACGCAATGCAGAAGAAATGCCTTCAAAATTGATACTCTATCACTTCCTGAAAAATATGAGCTATTTTCCAAACAGGAAACAGCTGTGGGCTGATAACTGGATCTTTCTACTTATATGAAAACTGTCTAAATTAATCATGTTTCATGTTCGAGCCATAGCAGAATTAGCATTCAAGTGCACAGCACCTAAATCATTACTTAAATTATCATCATTTGTCAGACGAATCCTTCCCTGCCTTTCTAGTGATATTCCACAGTTAATTGAAATGTTGTGCAATATGAAAACTACTGGGAAAAATCTTCAAAATTGTAGAACTCCCCTATTAAAGTGTGCTACTAGGTCATCACTATCAAGACTCATGAATCACCTCTGATGAAGGGCATTAGGTATCTCAGCATCACGTTTATGTACTTCATTATTCTGTAGTTTTCTTTGTAATTTCTGAAGGCTCGCAATTCCATTTAAAAGGCATTTCTACAGGGAATAACTATTACCTGCATTGACTGAAAAACAAATGAAGATGCTACAGAAGACAGAAAAAACATCCAGCTGCAGGTAGGATTCGATTCCCTCCTTTGAGACCCTGCACAGATAAGCAAACTTCTTAAATACAGCCCTTTTAGAGGCCAGCAACTTGGGAAGAAATGTACAGTCCTCCTTAGGAGAGAGGAGGGGGAAAGTAGGACGGAAAGCAGGACATTATTTCTTTTTCCTACCTGCAGCTGAAGGACAAGGAGTGAGAGGACTTGCATTTCACCAGACTTGGGAGATGATTCATCTCTCGATTTTCTGCTCCTGTGGCTCACCCTGTGAGACAGCCAGTCCTTTCCACTATTTCCCTCTTTCTCCTCTGCTTGAAGACTTTGTACACATAAATATTTGTGCCCCGGCTTAAACAAACAGCCCTATCTCCTCTGTAATCATAAGGTGGTGTCTTTCAGCACTGAATACCAACCTTCTTCCTCCTGTTCTGCCACCCATCCTCCTGTGAAACACAGTAACCAGCACTGAGAGTCGTTTGCTCTGTGCTCCAGACTCTCAAAGGCAATAAACACCTTTTTGCCCTGTGTTTGACAGCAGTACGCACGCGGTTCTCCACCCAGAGCTCTTAGGTACTACGCAACACGAGGTACCAATGAGTAGCTCTGAGTGCCAGATAGAACAACAATAAGAAACACGGCCTGGTCCCCTCACCTCTCTGGAGCAGAATTTCAAGGCTGTTTCTCATAGAGAACTGCTGTGCCACCTCGACATGTATAAATTGCCTATCACTCTCCTGTACCATTGCCATCCTGTCTTTCAGGGACTTGTGACTAGTGAAAAAAACAATCAAGACACAAATCCATCAAAGGGTTTGCACCTCGTTATAAGTAGTTAATTTTTTACTTGGTTTATGTGCTTCAAGAGAAAGATTAGAGTCAATACATGGATTGGCTTTCGCCTCTGTTTTTTTACGAGCTTTCAACTCTAAGCTCTTAGTTGCTTCTCAGCCCTTTGTGCAGAGCTTTTCACAAGACCTGCAGCACCAGGACAAACCTCTCTCCATCAGCTTGCTAGGGAAGGACTGAGTATTTGGTAGAGGTACCTACCTCTTTCCTGGGATTGCAGGTTTTTGTGCAAGGATCACAGCACTCAGATTTGGCCTCCTTCCTAACTAACTCCCTCTAAAATAAGTATACATGAAGAGAATGCCACATCTCTCTCAGCTCAAAAACCTGCTTCCTGACCTTGTCTCCTTCTCCCAAGATTAAGAATAGAAAAATCACCATGAGTTGATGTAAACATCTCTCCAAAAGGCAATTTACATATGAATTCCAAGACTTGGCCTTACATAAGTAAGGAACCAATTTTTAAATTGGACAATAACAAACGTGAGAAAATAAATCAGCTCTCTGCAGATCTGCATGCAGTAATTCATATTGTGGAGATCCACCTTTATTAAAGGTTAGGGTTTTTCATATGCTGTTCTGTGGCTTCCATCAACACTGCCAGATAAATCTTGAAAGTTCAAAGCAAAGCACAAAAAATTTTCATGCTTATCTGTGACAGTAAAAATGTACCTAGCTCCCTTTAATACAAAAACCCTGCAATACCTTTCTAGCACTCCCTCATCCTGACAGGGCTGGAATGAGAAGGTCTTTTGCTATTTAATTATTGCATTTCCCACACACACACTCCTCATAACACGGGGAAAAAAAAAATAAAAGAGAGAAGATGGGAAATTGTACATATCTTTTTTTAATTCTCCTTAAATTACAGTCCTGACAGCTGAGGGAGGACTCCTGGCAGAATAGGTAGTAATTTCATTGTGTCACTATGTGCCAGTTCTGTACTTGACTGTAAGTTTTGTGCTTTTAGAAGCCTCTCTTGTTGCCCCTTAACAGGCAAGTCCCTCAGAAGTGTGTTCCCTGAGTGAACCAGCACCATGCAGATGGGAAGCGCATTTCAAAGCCTATTAGTTAAACATTACCCCTCTTTAATCACAGCTCTGTCGTGTCTTACTGTAGACTTGCTTATTAATGTTGCTTTAGTGACAGCAAAATTGCCCTAAAAGATTCAGCTAATGATAAAATTAATCTTTTAAATATTTTTATTATTGCTATATATTTAACATTTTTATTTCTATTTGTACATAGCTGTCCCGATTTTACATCCATTGATGTTGCTCCTTTGGCTTCTTATATTCTTGCAGGTTGTAAAACAAATATATGGGGGAAACGACAACAAATTAATTTTACAAATGTAATGCATAGAGGGGAGGCCTATAGAGCTGTCCTTCCTCATCTATCATTGCTGCTTATGGCATGGGAATTTAGAAGTTCATTACTGGATGATGTAAATCAAGAAAGTAAAGTATGCCACTTTCTTTTAGCTTTTGCAGATTTACTGAGATTTCCTAATCTATCATGCAATAGTTTATAACCCAAAGAGAGAGCAGGAGGAATAGTTAAACACCCATGGACTTCAGTAACATGTTTTCATGGCTTGCCAAAAGGGGAAGAGGGCCCAAATCATCTCATCCTTAGGTTACGTCAGTAAAAGTAACTACCTCGTGTTCAGTAGCTCCATCAGACACAGGGTGCAGATCCCTGCGTTCATCATCTCTTAGGCCTATGCTTTAAATACCAGAAATCTTTGTCTGGTTTGGATGGATCTGCACGAACTGCCCCCTCAGCAACAGCAGTCTTAAGATTTACTTAAAAAGCATTAGGGAGAGGGCGGATAGTCTGCAAATTCCAAGAAACCTGAACAGCAGCTGCAGAGAAAAGCAGCATAAATCTCTGAGAGATTAAATCTGTTTCTGAACTGGTTCATCAGACTAAGCACTTATTTCCCCTGGCTAGCAGTTTTTTACCACCATGTTGGAAACCCAGTCCATGCTCACAGCCCGAAGTCGTCACATCAGCCTCTCCCCAAAAATGCTGCATTGAGCAATATGGCAGTGGCAAACCAGGAATGTCTGTCACATGATGATTACTGTTACCCCACATGTTTTCCATGCCCATTTTCTCCCCATATTGGTCAAGTGACCATCTACTGCTTTTACTTGATAGTGCAGAACAATTTTGGGTACAGCACACAAAACAGCCTTAGCTTCCTGGGTGGACTTCATGCCATCCAGCTATACCCATCAGACACATAAGGTCCTCGTCTAAGGTATTCATCCAGTTCATTTCCACAGCAGCCCTGGGGAGGACTTGGGCATGCTGGTGGATGAAAAGCTTGACACAAACCGGCACCGTGCGCTCACAGCCCAGAAGCCAATGGCACCCTGGGCTGCATCCCCAACAGAGTGGGCAGCAGAGCAAGGGAGGGGATTCTGCCCCTCTGCTCCCAGTGCATTTTTTTTTACACTGAGGGTAGTGGTGAAACAGTGGCCCAGGCTGCCAAGAGAGGTGGTTGATGTTCCATCTCTGACATTCCAGGTCAGGTTGGCCAGGGTTCTGAGCAACCTACTCTAGTTGCAGATGTCCCTGCTCACTGCAGGGGGGCTGGACTAGATGACCTTTAAAGGTCCCTTCCAACCCAAGGCATTCTATGCTTCTTTCTAGAGACAGATAAAACTAAATCAGTGTGGCAAATTCACTCTTACACAGCACTCTCACAATGGGATAGATTACCCTGGATACATTTCTTCCTCCTCAAAACAGTAACATTTCTGTACTGCCAACATGGTAATTAGGGGCACAAAAATCCTTCAGAGAGAACAAGGCATGTGCTACAGCCTATGTTGCAGTAAGTAAACCAGAAAGGGAATTAAATTCTTTTAACTTGTGTACAATCATTCCAGGCATTAAAAAAACCAAACCAAACCAAGCCAACAAACAAAAAAAACCCAAACAAAAAACCAAACACAAAACCAAACCAACCAAACAAACAAAAAACCAAACACCCACAAACAAACAAACACAAACCCACACAAAACCCCACATCATTACAAACAGCCCATTTTTATTACGCTTTTCCAGGTGCCCTCAGCCGTAAGAAACAGAAATTTATCTGAAATGTCTTTATCAGTGAATTATCTATGTTCCTCCTGCTTCACTTTCTCACTCATGTACATCACCTCCAAATGCAGCTTTGTGAATGTAAAGAAGTCCAGGCCAGTGAGGCAGAAGCAGGTTTGGGATAAACCCTTTTTCCTTCTGAACTGTTGGTGCACGTTAGTTGTGTTAAACTTTGTAAAGCAAGTCTAGGTGGGGCTCCGTGGTCTTGGTAGGGAATCAAACTCAGAGTGCATATCAGATAAATCAAATCTTTCCCCAGCAGCATCCCATCACTTGCCCTACTCATCACATGGTGCTCTTCCTCTTGTCTGCTCCCCAGGTGTGCACACTGGGTGCTTAGCATGGGAACATGCACCCCACACACTCAAGGTGCTGGAACAAATGCAAAATCCACGTATCTAGTCTCACTTCGTTTCATCTTCTGAAACGTGGAGCCAAGGCAATCCTGCTGCACTTAGGCAGCTGTTTTATTCTCAGTTTGCAAACATTAAACTGTCTTCAGTCATCTGGCAGAACATGACAACTTTTTCCTGCATTAATTTTTTCAGTCCTGGTACTGACACAGAGCATGCCTGAAAGGTATGATGTACTTTTGTTACCTCATTCTGCCAGCAGCTTTCAGATTATGATGTAGTTATTTTTAATTTCATTTTTCAAAATTTCCCATCAGGACTTTAACAAGAAATGTTAACACGATAGAAGATCATAGAGCCTGTATTAGGTTTCTCACCAACATTAAAATGTGAAACTTAAAATGGAACGACTTTATGGCTCGATAAATTAAATCCAAAAGCTGTTATTAAAAATATGTGCATACATTGGCCAGACAAAAGAGTTCTGCTCTTGACTACATTTGAGTTTTTATAGCCCTCTTGTTCCCCCCTTTAGCTAGTGATTTGTTTCAGAAAAAATTCTGCCCTTTAACCTGCTGGAAGACTGCAAAGCTCATTTCTCCTGTCAGTTCTTTGAAGATGTTCTCATATTTAAAAGAATTAATTCAAAGAGTTAAGCTCAAGTCTCTCAGCTAAGAGAAGTACAAACAACTTTCTAATATTACGTGACATACATATTTCCTCTAATTCACTCTGTTAAGCAATCCAAGGCCTAGACACGAGCAGAGACCAGTATAGTTACATTACCTATCTCAGTGCACTACACAAAAATACAGGGCAGGACTAACCCCGGTGTGCCAGGAACAATTAACCTGCAAAACTCTCACCACTTCCATCTTCTCTTGTTCTGCGAGTCTCTCTGTGCTTTGCACAATGCTGCAAGCTGTGCCACCCCTACATTCACTCCCTGCTTCCCCAAAGATGGGAATTTTGGATAAAACCAAGGGCTTTGGCACTTCTCTAATCAAATCTTGGGTTGATTCCCTGTTCCCCATCCAGTTACAATTAAATATTGAGCCTTTTCCAATTGTTATGTTCTGAAGTCTTTTGTAAAAATACCCATGAAGTGAAGATAAGCTCATTGCTGAAAGCCTTGACTCTGATCTCTTTACTTTCTACTTCTTGTAGTTTCTCATAGTGATAATATCCCTATTTCTGGCAATACTTTGATTTGTGCTCCAGCACACAACCAAAAGCATTAGCTTTCAGACAGAAAATAGCCCATTCATCTTCTGCTGCATCACTGTGTCTGATGAAATAGTCCTCAAAGCTACCGGGACTCCCATCACCTCCTTTGTCCAAGCTGTTGGCTTTGCTCTTTTAATAACAATTATTATTATGTTAGCAGGACTTTTTTTTTTTTTTTTTTTTTTTTTTTTCCCCAATCTTTTTACTTCTGGAATCATCTTCTAGATTTTGAAAACTTTTGAGCTTCGCCTAACATCCTACCTTATGGCTCTTGGGATTTTTTGGATTTGCTGCCACCTTCACAGATTCAAATCACTACTCCCTATCACCTTCCTTGCTGAGTAACTTCTTGGTAAATTCTCACTGGTGAGTGTTAATTTTTCATCTCCATAATTCCCACTCTGAGCATCTCACCATTTTTTAATCAAATGGTGATCTCTCCTTACATTGCAAGACTGAGTTTTCAGTCTTAGACCAGTTTGAAAGGTTCCCAAGTTCCATCTTTCTTTTAATACTTACCCCATAAAAGCATTTCCTTCGTATTTTTTACTTCTATTCAGAGCCTAGCTCCCCTCCAACGTCTGTACTGTACTTTCACAATTGTTGTCCCGTGAGTTAACAGAAAACAGTGGCGGGGTTGAAAACATCATCAAAATCTGCAACTGTGAAAAACAAGGCTACTTCCAAGCATCTCCTTTCTTGTTGGCATACGGTACTTACAGACAGAAGATAAGTACAGCTTCCAGAGAGATTCCACTCTGGTGGGATTTTTAATTGCTCTGTTTCTCCAGTTTCCAGAATGGTTTATTTCACTTTGAAATGAAGACAGAGAGAGTTTTCTTTCATTCTGCAGCTATTTGATCAGCACCACATCGAGGGTGACTTACAGCCATTTCCAGCAAATCTTTTAAGAGCCCCTTACAAGTTCAACTCCCCCAGTAAGAAGTCACCCATTGGCATTTCCCTTACAAATATACTTTGGCTACCATCAGAATGCTTATATAAAGGCTTAATGACAGTTTGCACTTTTTACAATTGTTTTGGAATAGTAGAGATCAAAGGAATATGAGATTGTAATGATTATTTATATTTAGCTGAAACTCACAGCAAGGGGCATTTGCTCCATTTTAGCCATGACAGTAGTTACAGGGTTCAAACCAAAACTGGAAATGTGTTACAGGCTTAAAATGTATTTTTTGCTCCTGACTCATCTTAGATGACAACTGTTCAGTGAGAGATGGAAAGGGCCAGGAAAACTTCATGGCTTCCAGGTCTAGCTGCACATGATTCTTGTCTGAGAGCAAGTTTGGTCCTGTGGGCTGAAATTAAAAAGTTCTCCAATGCCTCTCTAAAAAAATCAAGACATGCACAAAGGCTGTGACACGAATGAAACACGCTGCAGACACCCCAGCCACGTCCTGCTGGGGCTGACCCTTCTCTGGGTAGCACTGATGCAGAATTCAGGGTCTAGGTGCCAAGTGTGCAATTCCTTCTAATAACACCGTGGCTTTTTGTGTCTGCTGGCAACCGTGCAGTTTTATAACACATCCAGGAGGGGGGGAGGAAGATTTTTAAAAAAAAAAAAAAAAAAAAAGACCCTTCAGCTACTGGAACATTTTTTTTTTAATTCTTTCAACTGAAGTAAAAATACACAGAAAATGTAAATTAAAATGTTGAAGTACATATTGGTGAAGTTATGCTGGGACATCGACCTGTATGTATTTAACATTTTGTGACTGTAACAGTCTTGTTCTTCTAAACCAAGCCCATTTCATCCCTCTTGTATCCTGAATTGCCAAATTACACAGTATTCACTTTTATGCTTTAATATTTCTGCAATGTCATGAAGTTACAGTAATGTGGAACCATGTTTTCTCTGCCCTCAGACAAATCCTGGTCTCAGATAGACAAGCATAAATCTTGAGTAACTCAAACATTCTTATGATTTCTCTGGAGTTACACTAGTTTAGCTAACAATTACCTCCAGACCATTGAATTAAATTACTTTACAAAGCAATACTTTAATGTTAATATTCTTTAAATTAACATAAATGTGCCCTTCCATTCTTTTTTACATTAGATCTGCTTCCAATGCATTAATTCAATTACATTGTTTTATAGACACTGAACATCCAAGTAGGCTTTTATCAGTGCCAGAAAGCCAGTGACAAGTTCCTGTTGCCAAAACTTACAGCAAGACCGAACTCTAACTGTACATTTCCATTTGTAAGCTGAGACTTCAGTAAGGAAAATTGCTAAAATTCCACAGACTTAGATGAGATTATGTTCTATTTATGGGATTTTTTTTTTTTTTTTTTAATGCACATTTCAGACTACAACCTGCCTAGACCATGACAAACCTTGCCCATTCCAAAATCAGCATCAATGAGTTCCCACTGGCTCCAATGGGAAGAAAATTTGGTCTGGGCTCCCTCTTGATGCAAAATAGTTGAAAGAAATGCAGAGTTACATAGTAGTTTGATGTTTGAAGTTCACTGACCAAAAAAAATTATAAATGCTGCTTCTCACTTTTTACTTCTTACTTTTTATGCGACTTAATCCCACCCTCCCACACACCAATACATAGGAAGAATAAACATTAATTTAGTTTAAATCCTCCATACAGCAGAGAACATGTTCTATGGATCACTAATATGCTTAAAGTACATCTGCACTTAAAGCGCGTGGGTGAGAGGGGCAGGACTGTCAGCAGCCTGCAAAATCAACTCCCTCCAGCATCACAAAGCAAAGATGCTTGGAGCAGGTTAAGCTTTCATCCTTCAGCATAATCTTCTACATAGGAGCCCCAACAGTGTGCATGGAGGGGGTAGAGCTCGGTGTCAGTGTGAGATTTCTCTATCTGCTCACAGAAGGTTTTCCTCCCCCTGTTCTCTATAGGTACAGCTCAGAATAGTGCAGTTCACTGGAGACGCCCCACGAATTTCACAGGACTTAGACCCTAGTCACATTCCAACACCCTGCATCAATAATTTTATCCCTCAGTTATCTCTTTTTATACATATTCAAGAACTGAAATAACAAATCAGGTAATTCCGGAGGTGCCAGAGACAAATTGAGACACTGAGATATCAGAAGGTGGTGGTTCATTTGCATCCTCTCCTCAGTGAGCACCGAGCTGCGAGTAAAAGCTACCACACCTCCCAGGAGAACAGAGAGCATCCAGAATGCAGCTCCAGCCAGTAAATACTCAACCATAGCATTTGTCCTGTGATTACAAATCAAAACTGCTTCCATCTGGCTGTTGAAGCTGAAGCAGCACTCAGCTCAAGTATAACTGACTATTTTTCCATGGCTACACCATCCTTTAAACATTACCTATGCTTTAGTTATATATAAAAATAAGAGTGCAGCCACTAAGGTTGAGGAGCATGGAGCGTGACATAATTAAAAAAGAACTGACATTATATCTTCAAATGAAGTGGGACAAAGATTTGTGTATATTTAAAAGTATCATAAAAAGTTCCTGGAAAAGGGCTGCCTGTTTCACAGCATTCATCCAAAGTCCTTGAACAGCAAATGTATTTACACATGAATTACCAGAAAAATCAAAAATCATTGTTTCCAAAGATGAAACTCTTCTGTTATGCCATATTAATTGTTCCATCTTTCCCTTTAAACAAATATCCTCTTACTGAGAGGGAAGAAAGAAGAAACAGTCCACAAACACAAGGTATCACTCATCCATGCAGCTCATGACCCAAGCTTTGGCATGGTCCCGCGAGTTAATCCTGCGAATGGGAAGTGCAGGCCTGTCCCTGGTCCCAGCGGACCTGGCCAGTCTTGCAGAGCTACAAATACCTCTGGACTAAAGCACCAAAGTAAGCCAGTCTCTGATCATTCACATTCTCCCCCGACTTTGACTCTGAGCTGTATATACATGAGAAAATACATCTGATGCAAATCCATCTGAGTGATGTTTTCTACTGGCTAAGGATCTCCTGAGTTTCATTCAGTAACAGAGATGAAGTTATTTTGTCTCGTAACTTCTGCAAAAATATTATTCCAAGGCCTAATATTGCCTTTTTATCCAAACAAACCTCATACTGAAGTAAGATTTTTATTTTATTAATGTTTGTATAAGAACAAAGAAAGTCCTTTTTTTTATTTACTCTGTGAAGCAAAGAAATGAACAGTGAACATGAAAATACTACATGGCTTTAGATATCTCGAGCCCCACACAGCTCCAGTTTAATAGATGTGTATTTTTTGTCTGTATAATGAATTTTTCTAAAAATACTTAGAGAAAAGGAAGACTATTTACCATTTTAATATTTAATATTTGCAGCCATATATCTATGGAAGCAATTTACCATGGGTATATTTCTGGTGAAAGAAAACAGCTCCATTACGAAGCCGAGAGGTTGCTTTGATTGCAAAACCTCTGAAACACCCACGTTTTGCATTCTGAATGTCAAATAAAAATCAGTCGACCCCAGAATCTTGAGCTGAACTATACATAAAACAACAAGTAATTAAACACAAAATAAGGTTTTAAATCTGGCATAGTGGTTCATTCCCAGATCTATTTCTATGCTGAAATACTTCAAAACTTTATCAGCTGGAACTTCTGCCTCCATCTCCACATCTTGCATTTATAATTTTTAAAAACTTATGTTATTTTAAGGCTGTTCATTTCAAAACACCAGCAATTGTGACTTTCTCATCATCCCTTAAAATCCCACCACCCATTTCTTTGATATAGCCAACACTTACTGCACTTAATGCCATTTCCTGCACTCTATGCTGACAGAGACATTGGCACAACCCAGCAGACAGGACAAAAGAATTCCTACAGGAACCTCCCAGAAGCCCTCTGCTCTCCACAGGCAGCAGCAAGAGGCTGGGCCAGGCATCCCCCAGCAACCAAGATATTTATTTAGGCAATGCAATTGCGTCCTCACATCACAAATTTCTAAAGGAAGGAAGTTCATACTTATCCCATGTTATATTTATTATGTTACATCATTATAATCTCAAGTAATTTTTGGTAGAGAAATTCAGCCAGGTTCCATCCAATATTAAAAGTGATTATGTGATAGTTTCGTGTTTTTCCTCTGCTTTCTCCATAGCACCGTTGAATACACAGCAAAGGCAAACATCATTGTACCAATAATTGATACACTGTAAAGGATTGATTCCCTACTTCTTTATTCTTTATATCACCTGCAAAGAATCTTCTCCCAAACCCCATCACGAATAATCTTTATCTAATCCTTTGTTTTCCTTTTAAGTATTGCCAATTACTTTCTTACATCCCGACCCCACATTGTTCCCCGTCCCCGCTGCCGGCGCGGCTCGGCGCTTGCCCGGCCCCGGCCTCCTCCCCTCCCTCCCTCCCTCCCTCCCTGCTGCAAACTTCGCCGCCCGCCCCGGACCTGCTCCGGCCCCAGCTCGGGCCCCGGCCCCGGCTCGGGCTCCGGTTCCGACTCGTAGTCCTCCTCGTCGGCGCTCGCAGACATGGCCATGGCTCATGGTGGGCCCAGGCGGAGCCGAGCTGACATGGCTGGAGCGGCGCTGCTGGCGGAGCCCCGCTCCCCGCACACACACACACATGCAGGAGGAGGAGGAGGAGGAGGAAGGGGGGCCGTGCATATTCATGCCAGGCAGCCAGGAAGGGGCTGGCCCTGCCGGCACGGCCAATCGCGGGCCGCTTGCACAAAGCCGGCCTGCGGGGACAGCGGGGACAGCGCGGCCGCCCGGCCGGGGCAGCGCTGGCCGCCCCACGGCAGCCCGGCCCGGCCCCGGGGGGTGGGGGTGGGGGGGGAAGAAGGGCTAAAGGAGCGGGCGGGCTTTAACGCCCTGCTGGCAATTAGCCCCCTGATGGTAATTAGCCCCGCGATCTGCCGAGGGGGCCGGCGGAGGCGGGCCGATGCTCGGCCTGCCTGGGTGTGGGCTGGGAGGAGAGGGGAGGGGATGCGCGGCGCTGGGATGCGCGGCCGCCCGCCCGCAGGGTGCACGGCGCTGCACGGGCTGCTGGAGACAAAGGAGACGCGCACAGACAGACAGACGCGCACACACACCCCTCTACCTCGCTACCTGCCGCCTCGCCTCCAGCTGCCGGGATGGGGACGGGAGGAGGGAACCTCCATCCCTCGGGAGGGGGAAGGCACCGAGCAAACTTTGGGATTTCAAGCGATGCCCCTGCCTGCGGCAGAACCGGCGCTGGGATGAGATAGGATACAAGGTGACCCATCCGGCTTGCAGAGCTGCCCACATCTGGCTTCAGGCTGCTCCACATACAGGCCCCCCCCCCCCCCTTTTTTTTTTTTTTTTTTCTTCACCCTCGGGTCATATTTCTCCCCCTCGACCCACTACCGCGGGTTGTGTCAAAAAAAGATACCTCCAGC